>JASAOM010001105.1:0-270909 GCA_030849085.1 Borovskyia barvae | reverse complement strand
CACTTTAACCCGCTCCGTAGGGGTGGAGTCAGCGCCCCCTGCGGCAACGACCCCGCCCCGACACGGGACCCGAGATTTATTTTTTTCGGTCCAGTGTGGCCACGTACTCTCCACCGTTCCAGGCCTGGTGTACCACATACAAACCAACCATCCAGCTGTGCGTCATGCCCTCGTGACAAACGAGCGAGGGGAAGGAAAAAACTATTCCAGTACACCCCACGTCGATGCAATGCGATGTGTGGGCCCTGCCTCATTTATGCGTCCGGATAGTCTCGAACGGCACGACATACGTCAACACAACGCGAATAATCCGCAAGTCGCTGCAGTGTCGTCTAGGCTCAGCTGCGAAGAGTCCCCAGCGCGTCTCTGGTCATGCCCTGGCCTTGCTGATCTCCGTCGAACACATGATATCCCCGATGAGTTCCCTAAGCAGTTGGCTCCCAATTCGCAGCTCGACAACTTTCTACGGGAACTCCTTAGGCACGTTCCAGGTCCGCCACCCTCATCGGCTAGCACGCATACATCTCCCTACTCCAATACTCCTGACGATCACGACCCACCTGTAGCTCCGGCTGCCCATCTAATTTCTTATCTATCTTCTACTTAATCTTCTTTTTTTTGTCTCGACGAGATTGGCCGGATAGAAGGCGTCGCAGAGAAGAGGCGGAGGCGGATGTGAATCCCTCTGCTCGACGCATCGCACGCTATCACGGTGGACGGTTTGAGCTCATAGATCAGGATGTAGCCGCGAGGCCTGAAGTAACCACTGTTCCGTGGGAATTAAAGCGCGGGTGCATGCGTAAAGACCCGGTACGTTAAACTGTAAGCTGAAAAAAAAGAAAAAAATATATATATATATGTGTGTGTGTGTGTGCGGCTCTGCACATCGCTATCGTCGGCGCTTTCTTTTGTGCTGCTTCATCTCTGCATCGCTTTCCCTCTCTTCTCCCCCGCTCCCCTCCTCCTTTTCTCCTTGCTCCACTTTCCTACAACCTCTCTTCCTCCTCTCTTCCTGCCCCTCGCTTCTCGTGACGACGAACGCACACTGCTGAAAGGTCGAAGGGAAGGGCCTCCGGACTTCCCTCTTTCTCTCAACCCCCTCACCGCCACCCACCCACCCACGGAGTATACACATCTGTCGCCGCCGCCTCCCTCGTTACGGCCCACTCCTACGCTCCCTTCTGCACCACCCTGCTCCCCCTCTTCATTCTGAGAGGGAGGAAAGGTAGGAGAGGGGGAAGCGAGAAGAGGGGCATGACGAGACAGCTCGCACATCACCTGGCGCGCCTCGCGCTTCGCGGAGACTGGAGTCGATGCTTGGAGGTTCTTCAGCGATCCCTCCTCGAGGCTGATGCCACAGCTGCCACAGCTGCCACGGCTGCCACGACTACGGTCACCGCTGCCTGGTTTGTGCTCCGCCATCCTTACCTTATCTTCCTACGTGACTCTGTCATCCCATCTTGTGAAACGGCGCTTACATCCTCGTCGCCATTGCATCGCCGAGCGGCTCCGCTTTTCTTGGGTGTCGCGTCGCTGCGTGCGATAGGACAAACCGCTGTGGTGAACCGCTCGGAGGCTACGCAAGCTGCAAGGAGCTCCTGTGAACACGTATTCGACCGCGGAGGAGCGCCTGCCTTCCACTCCCCAGGACGCTTCGCTGACACCAGCGCCATTCTCGCAGCGACGGCATCGTTAAATACGCAGCCAACGTTCGCTTTTCACGAATGGAGTCAGCTAAGCACCACACTTCTCTCAGACTATGTCATGGACGTCCCTGCCGCTGCCCGGGACACGGCCGGAGGCTCTCCTGCCCAGAAGGATCCATGCGGACCTTTATCTGCATCGAAAGCCCGCGTCATGAAGCTGCAGATCGCCCAAGCTGTCTCAGAGCTGTGTGCGTGGGCAGTGGTGTACCGCCTCGAGGTGGATCCCCAGCTGCTAGCAAAGGCTCAGGCGAAGGCTCGGCAGGTGATAGCAGGAGACGTACACCACGGCCACGTTCAGGGCGGCGAAACACAGGGGACGCACAGCATTCGCTCGAGCCCCTTATTTCCTCCGTCGTTCCCGTCGACGCCAGACAGCGAGGTGGGCCCTTCTGCTCCAGCTCCGTTCTCCTCCTCTCCCTCTATCCCCCTCGCACACCCAACGCCACTGAAGCGACGACTTGTAGCGGCTTGGAGGCGTGCTTGTGAACACGGTCTTGCATCTTCTGCTGCTGCCGCCAGATCTTCGACGAGGAGACGATGCAGTGCAGTGTGGGGCGTCCGCTTTCATGACGAAGCTGAGGTGCGCAACATCTTCAGGGAGACGCTTCTTACGAGATCTCGCGCAGTCTCGCTCGCAGAGGTAACGGAGGATGTGGTGGTAGCGGAGCTGCATTTGATGACGGCATTCGCGGTTTCTTTGACGGTACAGCTCCAGCACGGTGGGGCGGCAACGGTGCGCGGGTGCGATGTTCTGCAGCTGTGCTGGAAACGCCACGTCTTGATTTGTTTTATCGAGGAAGTTTCTGCAGCCGTGTGGAGCAACTTGGCGCCCCGCCTTGCCTTGTGGCGGGGCCGCCTGACGAGCACCACGGCTTCCTCCGTCCCTGCCATTGATCGAGTTTGGGCCGTCGGTCATGAGTGCCTCATGGTGCTGGCCGCCGCCCAACTGGTGGGCTTGTCATCGCAGGTGCCGTCACCAGCCGCCGCCGCCGCCACCTTTGTACCAGCAGGCATCCGGAGGAATACGGCCAATGGTCGGTGGAGAGTGCGGCTGGACGAGGAGGACCGCGTAGCCGCCTTGTGGCGAAGTTTGCGTGTGGATCAGGCGTCTCGCTGGCTGTCCGACAGCGTCCTTGTCTTGTCTCGGCATGCCTGTCCCGGTGAAGGAAGGGGACTGCAACTCGTTGAGGCCGGCAGTACGCCTCTGCCACCGCCGCCCTGTGGGTGGGGAGAATGGTGTGGACCTTGGGTGAGGCTACAGCTGACATCGCTGTGGTTCAAGACGAGAGACCTGCACACCAGCAGCAGCTCCGGGAGAGACGCTTCCACGGCGATAGCGCGCGACAACCCCACTACCGCCACCCTCGGGCTGTTCCTGCTGCGTCTTCTCGTGCAAAGCGGTGCCAGTGATGGATACGCGACAGCCCATCGACGTTCCACCACGACGGAGGCGCGTCTGCTTTGTGCCGCAGTAACTCTCATGGAGTCGGCGGCGGCGGTGCTGTGTCGCGGCGTCCCCTCATCTGCCGCCGAACGGGAAGACTGTATCGCCCAGCTGAGGGTGGCCTTGCAGCTGCCCTTGGCCGGTGAGGCACCCCAGACCTTCCCACAGTCGGCAAGCTGTACCGAGGGCTTCGTCTGCCTGATGCTGGAGGCCAGCCCATCATGGCTCTCTCGACATCTTCTCATCACACGGCTACGAGGGGCAAAAACCGCGTGCGACGTTGCGGCGGCAGCGCCAGTCGCTCGACAAGAAATAGCATCGCTGATGAAGATGGTGTTAGCGATGGCACCCGGGATGGCTATGGCGGAGGGATGGCGGTGTCGGGCGCGTCGTGCGCTGCAGCCGTCCGCAGAGCCAGTACCCGCCTCGGCGCCTGCTGCCTCATCCCCCGTTTGTGAAGTCGATGCGTTAGGGAGTCGTGGTGCACGTCTTCATCATGTAAGTCATCACGCCCAGACTGATCTGCCGATGCACGCATCATCGGCGCCTGCTTGGGAGTCGGCGGTGTTTGTGGCGAGGCACACCACTCTTGAAGATGTTCTACAGCGTCTCTCTCTCGCTGAGTTGGCGGGGAGCGTCAGCAACGCTTCCACACCGTCGTCGATTCCCGTGGACTACTTCCCTCTCGTCTCGGCTTTGCTTCAGGAAGGGGAGAAGGACGAAGCGGAGATGGCGCGCTCGCTCGCCTGGGTGGTGATGAAGTGGCTGATATATTCCGTGTCGCACCCGCGCACACCACGACAGCAGCGGCAGCACCTTTCTCTGGGTACCAGCAATCCGGCAGTGTGTCGTGAGAAGAGCAAAGTGAATGAAGGCGTCGAGCATCCCCGTTGCCGAGGCAGGTCGGCAGTGCCGTTTGTCCACCAACAGCGCGCTTTACTAGCGCTTCGTTACACAGTCATGTCTGTTCGCTCACTTGAAGCTCGGGCCCAGCTGACACGGTGTCTCGCGCGGCGCCTCGAGAAAACCACGATGGACAGGCAGAAGAACACACAACTTGAAGCTTCTCATCACGAGGTGCTCGAGAGTGCCACTCTCATGCTCGAGGTGCTGTGGAGTTGCTGCCCCGCCGCTTTGAGGTCAGCGGTCGGGGCCTGGAGTGTTGTGGAGGAAAAGCAGGTGCCTTCCCACTCGCTCCGGGCACTAGCCAGTGCAGGTGACTACCATGAGGTTCTATCCCTATCGCCACCACTCCCGGCAAAGCCGCCACCGCAGCCTCCTGCTGCGCCGGCTTCTCGCTTGCACGCGGATGTGTTCGCTATCCTCAGGCGGTGGTGTGATCCAAGAATGGTGCCGCCCTGCAAGTCCACGTGCAGCTCCTCCGTGATTTTCAACCGGCGTTGCGGGAGTCGGCACNCGCGCGGCGCCTCGAGAAAACCACGATGGACTGGCAGAAGAACACACAACTTGGAGCTTCTCATCGCGAGGTGCTCGAGAGTGCCACTCTCATGCTCGAGGTGCTGTGGAGTTGCTGCCCCGCCGCTTTGAGGTCAGCGGTCGGGGCCTGGAGTGTTGTGGAGGAAAAGCAGGTGCCTTCCCACTCGCTCCGGGCACTAGCCAGTGCAGGTGACGACCATAAGGTTCTATCCCTATCGCCACCACTCCTGGCAAAGCCGCCACCGCAGCCTCCTGCTGCGCCGGCTTCTCGCTTGCACGCGGATGTGTTCGCTATCCTTAGGCGGTGGTGTGATCCAAGAATGGTGCCGCCCTTGCAAGTCCACGTGCAGCTCCTCCATGATTTTCAACAGGCGTTGCGGGAGTCGGCACCGCCAGGCGCCGCAGGGTTGCCGACGACGTCTGCGGGAAGGACGAACGGGGAAGGAATTTGCAACGATACCGGCCCTGCGACGCGGAGGTCAGACTCGAGTGAAGGAGGCTCTCTCCATTTCGTAGTGGCACAGTGCCTTGCGACGTCGGCGGCGCGAGGAGGGAGGCAGGTCGCTGCGATATCCTCCCAGGTGCCGTTGTGGAATACCCCTTACTGGGTCGAAACGCGAACTCAGCGGCTGTGTCACACGGTTGCCCTCTTGACGGTGGTGGAGCCGCCCACCGCCACGGTAGCGCAGTGGACGTCTGAGCCGTGCGGCTCAGCAGCAGTGCAACCCGCCTGCGCCGCTTTTTACGACGAGGTGGGTGTCGAATATCTGTGCCACCTCGCTGTTGCGTGCGTGCCGACCGTGGACTTACTCCATCCCACCGCAGCCGCCACCCCAGCGTTGTGCGTTGGTGCGCTGGCGTGGGCACATCCGCATCTGCCGCCGTGGAATGACGAACTCAGCCTGCAAGATGCGTCTCGGCCGACGTCTCGCGCTTCCCTCGCACCGGTAGCCGCGGCGGTGCTACGGAGGGTGGGCAGAGGCAACACACTGAACGTGCTTTCTCCTCAGCAAGGCAGCCTGCTCAGCGAACGTCAGCGGGAAAGCTACAGAACGGCGCTACGCGAGATGACACGGCAGCGCCGTGTGAAGGAGGCGGTGGCGCTGTTTTATGCGGCGGAGCGACAGAACCGGCGCCTCCAGCTGGAGGAGGTCGAGGCGTTTGCGGAGATCGCCAAGCGAGCGCCTCTGCCGTTTCTCGTGAGGCTTTTGCAATACGTGCCGGCGCCGTCTGAGAGCACTGTGCTCGCCGAGGCCATCGTGGTTGGAGCGTGGAAAGGCTATCAGCGGGCCTTGCAGGTACCCCGTAGCGGTGATAGCGCGCCGAGGCGTCGGTCGGTAGAGCGTGTGTGGTATACAAGCATGGCGATAGCGAGTGCTGCGCTGGAGCTGCTGCCTGCCGATCCGTCTTCTGCAAGTAAGGTCGAGGACACGCTTCACCACCAGGCCGCACTACACGTCGTGGCATCGGTGTTGACACGCTTGGTGCGGGCACGTCCTCGATGGTGGCATCCAATGCCACCCGAGTTGGCACCAGCAGAGAGCGGTGGCGAAGCCAAGGCAGCCGTGGATCACGAAGCAGTACAGAGCGATCAGCTGCTAAGCATCCTACTTCTGCAGCCTTCATCCAAGCGGAAGCGCTGGCAATCAGGAGTAGCGATGCGCCAGGCGATTAGTGAGTTCCGTGACACGCTGCGCTTCTGCACGGCGCACGGCGACTCCGAGATGGCGGTGCACGCGTATCTCCGCCTCGTTCTTGCCCCTTCGCCATCGGGCACGCATCATCGCGAGGCGGAGTCCCCGTTATGGAACGCTCATGGTGCAGCTGCACGGTCACGACTTTTGCGCCCTAGCGCCCCTGCTTCCCCGCAGTCCCGCTACTCCGCCGTGAAGGAACAGGCGGTTGTGCCCCTCTTGCCGATGGCGGAGTACTGTGCTCTGCTACGCATGGCGAGAGCTCACCTGAAGGCCTCTCACTCGCTGGCAGGGGGGGCGGTGCACCCTTGCCTTGCCCGAGGACTGTCGCCTCTGAAGGCACACGCTTCTCTCGGTGCACGCTGTGCTTCATCCATTGCTCCGCCGACTTCTCTGGAGTCCTCACTATCACATCCTCCACGCTCGACGATGGCACTTGACCCCGCGACAGGTGATGACGATGCGGAGATGACCATGTTACATGCGTTACGAGCTGCGATGGGAGATACTCCCTCGCTGCTAATGCCAGGGTCGCTCAAAGTCCGTGAGAATGGTGGTGCCGGTGATAATGGAGGGGCGTTGTCGCCAGCTGAGGTGGGCCAAGGACGAAGAGGCGGTGATAAGCCATCGGATCTTGGGCATTGCCTGGAGGGCGGCGCTGGCGCAGCGGTGTCGCTGTCGGAGAGAGATGTCGTGGTCAATGAGGCGCTGATGCAACGACTCCTGCCACGCCTCCCCGCGTCCCTGCAGGCCGTACTCCAGAAGGACCCACAATTCGTGGCGCTGGTGAGAATCCTGCGTGATGCTCTGCGATGGTGTCGTTTGTGGCCCCGGTGTGCCCCTGCCACCGACGACGACGCCCTCGCGACACAGCGGGGCTCTGCAGAGGAGGTCGCCAGCGAAGGAAACAGGACTGCAGCGAATACACTGACGCAGCTTCTCTGCTCTGTGTTTCCACTGCGCTCGGAGCGGGTTACCGAGTACATCCTCGTGGGTGAGCAGCCAGAAGGTTCGAGTGCCGTCGTAGATCAAGAGCCCGTCTCGTCGTCGCTGGCCCCCTCTCTTATCTCCATCCCTTTAATAACCAGCAACTTCACGTGTGCAGCACCATCCATATTCGACCACGATACCGCCAACCTTGTGGCCCATAGCGATGCCCTCTTCAGCTTCATGTGGAGTTATGTTATGGACTTGTGTGCGCTTCATACAACAGTGCTGTGGGTGTCCCCCGCGCAACAACAGTTCGCGGTCTTGGCGATGATCGAGTGCGCACAGGTCTTCCTCGCGGCAATGGAAGCTCTGGATGTGTGGGCCGCCGAGTGTACAGTCGAGAGGCTTCGAGACGCCGATGACCTCAACGAGGTTGAGGAGGAGGCACCGTACTCTTCTTCCTCCGCTTCGTCCTCGTTGCCGGTGCACGCGGGTAACGCTGAGGCTGCCGAGGAACCATCCTCGAGGCAGTGCCGTGATCTAGTGGCGTGGCGCACACGTCTGCGATCGACGGCGCTGCGGCGCCTTCGACAGGACCTCGCGGAAATCTTCAACCCTGATGCTGCCGGTGAAGTATTAGCGATGCTGACTAGCGCGCCAACGCAGCCAACATGGGTCCACACCGCTGCCCAGCAGCTCCAAGCCCGATGCGAGCACTGCGCGGCGGTGCTCGATCGTTGCGGCCCTTCCCATCCCCTCTTGTTGCGCCTTTCCCGTCCCATCGATGCGGTGGCCTCCTCCTCCACCTCCGCAACCGCGATCTTTGGCGGCCCATCCTTGCGAACGGGCGCTCTGCTGTCGCTCTCCACTCAAACTTACTTTGACGCGGTGGTGGCCTTCTTGAAGTCCGCACTGCCGCCCTCCAGCGAATCGAAACAAATGGGACTGGTGGGCCCCTTCATGAGAGGAATGCAGAGGACGTCACTATCGAACTTGATGTATGCCGTTCGATGCGTCACCGCGGCTGCGGCGAGTAGCCATCCGCGTGGTATTCGCGGGGGTGGCGATACGGGGAGTGCATCGGGTGATGCTGCAGCCTTAGTGACACGCTTGGCGGCGCTAGAGGTGCTTCTCCGTAACGTCGCAGCGCAGCTGTTGGACCTCGCGCAGCACACCATCGGAAAGGCGGATAGTGGAGGGCATGCGCACGTCCAGTCGTTGCGACTCTACAACTTGACGCAATGTTTATCATCTGCGATGGTACGTGTCGTCTGTTTCTTAGACGAGTGCGAGGCTTGGTGGAACCTTCTCTCTCTGGACGACGCCGTCACCGAAGAATTCGCGGATGAGGATGACTTTGCGGGATCTCAGGTAGCGCACGCGCTTTCCAGCTCTTTTGGGTGGGAACGGAGGAACGCCGCTGATGTGCGGCAGCACCTGCGTCAAGAGCTTCATCGACTGCTCGCTACAGCGGTGGACGTGTACGCGGTGGGCTGGTGGACGTCTGTATACCCCCGTCTTCCCACGTGTGTGTGTCATGAATTGTGGTCGGCAGGGGAGGTTCGCGCACAGCACCTTTACATCGGTGTGGTGCTCCATCATCGAGCGAGAGTAGCCACCACCACCACCACCAACGCGATGCTGTCCTCCGAGAAGCCCCTCATGTTGCAGCATCTGCAGGTCGCTGCTGCAGCGTTGCAACACGCACTCTCTGTCCATCGAAGGGGGGTGGCGCCTTCCCTCTCGTTCTCCTCTCCGATTAAGCGTCTGCACGTTTCGCGGCAGCCACAGCAGCTGAGGGTTGCAGTAGACTTGGACGAGCTCATCCATGATAGCTTTGTGATCGACACTCCTCCAACGGATGCAGTGACACGGGATGTGGAGCGGGCGTTTCTGGCACTCCTCACGCGTCACACATTGGCGAACTCGCTGGCGATGGCCTCATCGCATGATATGACGCCGGTATCTGCAGACTTTTTGTGGAGTACCCTTCGACAAGCCGCCGTGCCACGCGGAACGAAAAACCTGCGAGGGGTGGCACTGTCAACACTGCTGGAGCGCGCGGTGATCTACCTGATCGACGCGGCGCCATCGAGAGAGCTGTGTATAGTGCCCACCGCCATGTGGCGGCTGTTGGTCTCCCCAGCAACCAGAGCTCGCTCAGCAGAAGTTACCGATGCTGGGGTGCCAAAGTGCTGCGATGATGTGGATCGGGTGCGACACATTCGGCTGCTTCATGCAGTTCTCCTCTCCGGGAGGCCGCTGATAGTGTCGAGGGTCGTGCGGCACCCACTTCTGCGTTGCCTGGTCCCACAGAAAGAGCAGCAGCGAGTGTGCGTGGCAGGAGAACCGCAGGCGAAGGGTGGGACGGAGCCAGCAGGCCGGCAGTCATCGCTGGAGCAGCGGCTAGGCCCACTTAAAAAGTTGATGCTGCTTCTCTCCTTGGACGAAGTTGAAGCGACGGCGAGCGATGCAGGGATGGCGAAGGAGGAAGAGGACGTTGGGTTCGTGCAGCCCTTTCCAAACGAAGGGGAGCTCTTACTGCGGCTGCCGCTGCATCGGTGTGTGTCCACCGTCGTGCTAGCCATTCTGCGTGATCCTTCTTTGTGGGATGACGATGCAGTGCGGCACTATGGCAGCGCGACGGCAGCCATAGTGCCGACATCAGTGGTCGGGGGGGTATCCTCAGTGGCGCCGACACCGCGACCACCACACCACGTAGGGTTTGTTCTCCCAGCTGACTCGGCCCACATCCCCATCCTAGACACCGAACGTGAGATGGCGCTGCGAGATTTGCTGCACCACCTCGGCTTTGTGGCGCCGCAGCGGTGGCCGGTAGCGCTGAAGTGGACTCGCGACACACCGGTGCCATCGTTTTCGGGTCTTTACGTCGAGGAAAGCGCTGTGGCGGCGGTACCACAGAGCAGACGTGCCAGAACTTTTTCCATGAGGGATTTGTTTGGGTCGTCCGCAGCACCGGATGTGTCTCTGCCACCGTTACCGAACCGCACCGGCGGCACTCCACGGCAGACGTGGGGCGTAGCGGAGCTCACCATCCTGCTTCGCCTGCGCGTTGCACTTCAGTCCTGCAGCCCCTGGCCGTCCACCGTGGCACGGCCCCTCCTCGCTTACGCGCTGCGGGTGCAAGGTTTGTCGCCGGTCATGGTGCTTTCCAGCAAAAATGGCAGAGACTCCACCTTCCACAAGGATGTGGTGGGGCAAACGGTCGCGCTGCCCTTCCCGGAGGTGCTGGAGCTGTATCGCTGGCACTGCTCGGAGAACGGCGAGGAAGGACGAGAGGAGCGAATCGAGAAGATGTGCGGCACGGGTGACTCCGGCACTGGCAAGGCGGGCGGCAGACCACAAGAAGAAAAAATTACGGCTACTGTCGCCGTGAAAGCGATGCGTCGCGTCCATGCCGGTGCAGAACGCCTGACCAACTCGATCTTGCGCAACATGCTCCACCGTTACGCAGACGTGGTGAACGGTGCTGGCCTCGTAGGGCCACGGTACTCCTCGTCTTTGTTCTGCGGCTGGGGCCACCCCGGTCAAGGGGCCGCTCCCCTCGCCCATCCCTCACTTTCCTCTCCTTCTACCCCCGACGGCGCCGCCAAGGCATCGCCGACGCCGCCGCTGTTAGGGTCAGCCATTTGGCTTCCGCTGCTTCCTCTCGTTACTCGCTCGGAGCGCTTTCACGTGTCCTCGCCTGCTTTGTCGCTTCCCGAGATGACGACATGGGTGCCGCTACTGCCACGGGGTCTGGCAAGGCCATCTGCGAACGCCAGCATAACGTCCATAGTGGATGATTGCCCCGTCCGTCGGGCTGCTACATCCGCTATGGCAGCCCAACTTCTGTGGGACGTGGCAGTGCCGCTCCTTCACCGCCTTCACACCTCGGACGCCTCAGCAGCCTCCGAGCGGCTCTTCAGATGGCTGCGCCGCCTCGCCTCGGCACCATCGCTGGACGCCTGCGCCGGGCTGTGCCGGGGTAGGTCATGGGCTGCGGATGTGATGACGCTCGCTACGACTCCGCCTGTTGCATCTTCCCTTGTCTCACTCGTGTGGCGCTTGCTACTTCTGCGAATGGTGGAGCTCGAAAGTTTCACAATCGGGGGGGACCATGCGTTATACGACGTGATGAGCCCTATGGCACACGGCACCTCCCCAGCCGCCGGTGTACAGGACCGAGGAGCCAGGAAGGCCCCATCAACCTCATCTGTGGACTCGGCTTCAGATTCGACACGCTTGGCGTATGCTTGCTTCTTCCTCGGTATCGCTCGCATCGGCACGCACCTCCAGCGCCGTGGCAGAACACAAGACGCGGCGTTGCAGGAGGTGTGCGGCTTTGTGGAGCGTGTGAAGCGCGAGGTCGCGTCATATTGGGCGGCAGCTTGTTGGGAGGGTATGAGGAGGGATGGGGTAGCGGTGACGATGGCATCGCAGCTCAAAGCAGAGGAAGTGTGTGCTGCTGTGGAGGCGTACTGCAACGCGCCTCCTCGCCTCCATCGAGGCTCCTCCGTGGCAGCCCAAGGGACGCAGCCGTCGTCTCCGTCGTTGGGAAACGACCTCCGCGCTGCGGATGGGTGCGCGTGGGCGGACGTGCTTGCCACCACCACCGAGACCGATAGTTTCCCCGCCAAAGTGAATTCAGGGCGAAGCAGAATGGAAGAGAAGGAAAGGGACCTGCCGGTGGTCAGGTACACGGAAGAGGCTGCCTCGCTGCTGCGCGATGTTGTCGCTACGCTGCCTTCCCTTGAGGCTCGCCCTACCCCATCGCTACCCTGGCTGGTGTGGCCGCCTGCCTTGTGGGAGCTGATGGATCTACAGCGTGCACGGCGAGCCCGTGCACCACAGAGTGACGACGTGGCTGCCACTGCCGTATCCGTGCGCCATCCGCTTGTCGTCGTTCGATACCTTCATGCATGGCAACGCGCCGCGCTCGCTCGCATGTCTTCTGTCTCCCGTCAGGATCCGATGGGGGGCACGGGGTTTGACATGGATGACGGTGCATCCCTTGACTTTTTTGGTCTCTATTTGTGCGAACGCCGCAACGGCCGAGATCCTGAACAGGATGCGATGAAAGTGCTGCTCCCGGTGGCGCGCACCCATCTGGACCGTTACGTCCGCCTTGCGCCGCACACCGAGGCAGCCCCCACCGCTACTGCCCTGCCTTCTGTGATGGAGTTATGGTCTGCCGTGGAAGAGTACGTCTCCTCTGACTCCTTGACGCTGCGATGGGCTCCGTCGAGATCGGGCGAGGCCGCCGCGTTCCCCCAGCAACAGGCGAGTGCGATGATCGCGGCAGAAGAAGACGAGAAAGATGAGGAAGCGCGTTGCAGTGGAGAAGAAGGCGGGTGTGGGGCGGGCCTCGTGATACAGTCCTTCCTGGAAGTTCTTTCGTGGGAAGACAGCCGCCTCGTGAAGCAGCGGCGGTGGCGCAGCGCTGAGGTCGGTGCAGGGAAAGGACGACACCGTCCGTTGCCGGCCGTGCCCACCGACACCGCTGCAGCCGCTACCACGCCAGATACGTTGCAGTTTCTCGCTGTCCTTCGGCGACTGCGACCTCTTCTACTGCGGAGTAACGACACGGTCGATGGTACCGAACTGGTCAGTGGCAGCGGTGATGATGGCCTTCATGCGACGGCGTGGGCTCGCTACCTCCCGCTGATGTATGCTACCTACTTCACCACCACTGCTGAGTCGTGTGCCCATCACGACAGCGGCGCCCGCAGCAGCAACGAGTGGTGCACCTATCTCCATGTCCTCCACCTCTGCACGAGTGGGCTTCTGGACCGACAGACGCTGCGACGGGGGCGTCAAGCACCTCCATCGACGTCTGCACTGCGCTGTGTAGCACGTCAGCTTCGCCGGCTGGAACGCCTAGCTGAGTGGGAGACACGGTCGATGGCCTGGTGCTCGTCAACGCGGACGTCGGTGACATCGCGAAGCCGCTTTATCCGAGGCGTTGATGTGGGCCGCATGTTGTGCTTCCAGCTACGCGGCTTGCAGCGCATTCGTGATTATGTCCACCCCCACGGTTGGAGCGCAGTGCAGCAGGCGAATCTGCAAGAAGCGCAAGAGCAGCACGTAGCCGTCTCTCTGATGGCTGCCTGTACCCTTTGCCCTCGCAGTGGCACCAGCAACAACGGCACCGCCGGTACGGACGAAGGAAAGCGGTGTGTTAACCCTGTGGAGTTGGCTACGGCCTCGTGCTTCTACCCCGCCCTTGCCCATCAGCTCCGCGAGTATGAAGAGAAGGCGGTGGCGCCGAGCAGGTGGCAGGGGGGAGCTTTGCATGCACCTTCAACTCCGTCCGCCGGCGCCGCCGCTCCCCTTGCTGCCCCGCCAGCAGATGATGCCGTTGTGACAACCTTTGCCGAAGGCCCGTCAACGCTGTGGAAACGACGCCTCTCCAAGACCACGGCAACGGGGGCGCCGGTGGCGAGGAGCACAAGCTGTGAACCTGAAGCCGCGGCAGCCGCGCTGCTGGTCGCGGTTCGCGAACTCCCGTGGGTTGTAATGGGATACCCGCATCTGGCCACCGATGTAGCTGGCGCACACCGCTCCTACTCGGCCCAGAGCGGGGCGAGAGCAGCCGCAGACGCTTTGCAGCCCTTCCTCGCCTTCGTTATCACGGCAGCCATGGAACGCTCTCGTGACGCAGCCCCTCAACTCCTGAACAGCCTCTTGTACGGCGGTGATCGTGCGCGGCTTGCGGACTCAGCCGTCGGGGCGACTACAGCGTACATCAACACACTCCTCAACGTTGCCCTCACCGCCGTCATCGCTGCTCCAGCGGCTGGCCCGGCATCCGCGCCTACGGCGCCACCCTCGAAGGTCGAGCCACCCCTAACGATTATAAAAACAGCTCTTCGGTTGTACTGCCTCTTGCAGCCGTGGCTTCGCACTTTCCTGCGTGCGGAGGACGCTGCACTGGCCACCGAAGTGACTTTGTGCATCGCATCGCTGGCGCTGGAGTGTCTGAACACCAAGGAGGGAGTGGTGGATGGCAACGAGGCAGCGGCGACGCTCCTGCTTGTGCATGCCGTCTTCGACGACGTGCTGCGACATCGGCAAGCAGAGCGGCTCTCATTGAACGGCCTCGTGCTGGGAGGGCTTCTTCATCATCAACTTCAACATTTTCTATCACGGCTGACGGGTGGTAGGGCAGACCACCTACTATCAGCAGCCCTTTATCGCGTGAGAGGAGACCTTCAGGTAGATGTGCAGCAACTTCTTTATCGTGTCCTGGGCGAGCTTGGCACACTTAGTGAAGCGAACGCAGCGAAAGTGCGAGACGCATGGGCCAGCTATGATCTCGCTGAGGCGACGCATTCGAGCGCCGATGCCTATAGGGGCTCTGCCCTCCTCGCTGGTCTTCACAACGGTGGTTTGGGGATGTTGAGCGGCATCAGCGGCCGTGACCTCGCTACGGTGCACTGCATTCAGGGGCAGCCTGAGAGCGGCAGCTCGTCTGTGTTCACGGCCACAGCGCGACTGTGGCGGTGGATGAGGGAGGGGCACCGAGCAACCTTCGGGACGTCCCGTGTTGCTGCTGCAGCTTCGGAAAGTGAATCATGGCCGGCGGCGGAGGCCGTTCACCGCCGCCGGACCACGACTTCTGTGGTGCCGTCGCCGCCCGTTGGTGTGCTGGAAGAGGCGCTCTGCCGAGCCCTCGCCTCCTTCTCTGAGAACGGGAAGCCCCCAATGGAAGCCGTGTTGACTGCGGGCCACAGTAAAAGGCTCCCGACACGCGTGACGCGGGGGGTATGTCTCGAGTTGTACACCACGTACATGGAGCTAAAGGGCGCGTGTGGTGCGAGGCCTTTGAGGCTCGATGCGGCTCCAGCTGCAGACCAGATTGAGCTGAGTTCGCCATCACACGATCCCGAAAGGGATGGTGGTGATGGGGCTGCACTGCTGCTGGAGCTTTGTATCATCGACGCTCTTGGCCTTACAGACTACTCACCTGCACAGGCGGGCATACCGGTGACCCACGTCCTTTCTGTTCTGCGCCGTCTCACAGAGGGCGACGAGGCGAGTCTTTGGAAGCCCCACGCTGCACTCAGGCAAACGAATCTGCCGCCGTCGCAGCCTGTTCAAGTGCCCCAACCCTTCGGTAGCCAACCGTCACCCGTGATGCCCTCCTCCCCGCGTTCTCACGGTCTCTGCACGGTGTCTGTTACCGTGGACGTTAGCGCAGCGGTGGCGCGTGTAGCAGAGGGCTCTCTGAAGGTGCTCCTTGCCGCTTCGGAAGCGTCAACGGTGTCCCTGCGCTTGCCGTCTCTCCGACGACCAGCAGACATTCCGATGGTCGATGGGCGAGCACTTCTGATACCCCTTTGTGCTCTGTGCCACAGCATCGGTTCTGCGGCGGTTCTCGCAGGTAAGGGGGTGGGCTTACGGAGCGAGCGGCGTGTGGAGCTACGTTGTGTTCTGAACTCAGGCTTGCAATGCCGGCCTCTCGCTGACACTCGTGTTGCTGTGATGAAGAAAGGAGAGGCAAATCACCGTCAGGGTGGTGCGGAAACCGTTGGGGCCCACCTGGACGCAACAACCCTCGCGCCACACTTCTACGTCACTCTGCAGCTCCTTTGCCGAACGTCGAAGCTTGCGGACGTGCCGCTCGCAAGTCTTCTCAACGACGTCCTCGTGCCCCTCTCGACGCTGGAGAAGTCCGTAACTGCGGCGGTCGCGTCCGAAGTGATCCGGGCCGACACCGCCGCCCCACTCCAACAAAAGGCGTCACGCCGTCTGGCTCTGCTCGTACGAGTTGCTCGAGCGCTGCTTTCGCATCCGGAGTTGACAAGCGAGGCTGCTGACCACGCAACCACGCATGGGGATGCTCGGCATCCGATGCGCAGCAACTGGACCATCGTCTTCGCCGTTGTGAAAACGCTGTGGCATATCGAGGACGCTCTACGCACGCGATGCGCTCCTCTCGAGGCGCAGCGTCAGAAGATCAGAGAGAAGGGGGACGACGCTGCGGAGAGGACGCCGACCGTAACAACTCTGACTGCTATCGCCGCGTCCTCTATCGTGGCCACAGGGTATGTCGACCTCCTCGCTGCGCAGGGAACACAGTCATGTTTCATTCTGCTCTTCACGTCGCTTGCCTTGCGCTACTGCGCTGAGCTCTCGCTGTCGCCGCCTGACACGAGCATACCTGGAAGCGGCGATGAGGTGGGTGGCCCGCTACGCCGGCGGTGTACCGCCCTGCGCCACGCTGTTGCGTTAGCCGCGCCGCCCTCCGCTGTGGGAGCGGTGATGACTTTCTTAAGCGGATGTGCAACGTCCTCACACGGCTCTCACACAGCCTCAGCGACTCGCTCATGCGATGCGGATGGGGATTCGGCTCCGCATCAGCCCATGCGTCGACCGATCTCCGGCGTAACAAGTGCCTCGTCCGCGGCGACGATCTTGACGGAGGAAGAGGCTTTGGTGGTACGGCGTCTGCACGCACTTCTACGGAGCCCCAATGCTGGATAATATTCATAAGAAGGAGTTCGAGCCAAGCGACGTGTTTTGTAGGTGAAAATGGAGGAGGAGAAGAAAGGAAGTGGAACAACAAAAAATAGTAGGGCTTTTCCTTCTTCGTTTCTCTCCGTCTCTCTTTTTTCCTGGGAGGGATAGTGGAGGAGGAAGCGGAAGAGAATCATCGCGAAGAGGTTGCAGCTACATGTGTGTGTGCGTGTATCTCTTTTCTCCTCCTCCTCCTCTCTTCCCTTTCTTTTCTTTCGGGCGTGTCTCTCGCGGTTTCCCGATCGACCGGCGTCATCGTCCTCAACGAAAGAAGGGGGGGATGGGCGTTGCATGTGGGAGGACGTGTGCATCTTCGTGTTTTGCGTGTGCCTGTGAAGGGGTGAACTCCCGTCGGTCCGCAACCTCCTTTAGAAGAGGGGGTGGCGAGAAGGCGGTCGAAGCGAGAGAAGAGAAAAGGAACGAACGTAGACATCACCGGAGGGAGGGGAGGCTGGCATGACGTTCGCACTCTATAGCAGCGCCTCTCTCTCACTCTGTGTGCCTCCCTCATCGATGTATCCTGTGCATTGGGGTGCGGCTATCAATCTAAAGAGGTTGTGAGGTGAAACGCTTGTTCGACGCGCTTCGCTCCGACATCCCGGCTAATGGGAGAGGGAGGGGGGCATCTTCTCCGATGCGTCGACCCGTCCTTTCTCCTCCTCCTCCCCCCCCTCCTGTCTACAAAAAGGTTCTTCGTGAACAGGAGCTCCCTCCAGATCCTTTTTGCTGTCATGGTGGTGGGCCTTCCCTTCTTCGCCTTCGCTTCCCCCCCCCACTCCCACGCTTACTTCTCCCTTACGACCTCCCGTTTTTGCTGTGTTGCTGTGCGCACTATCTCCGTTACCGTACCGCCGATCTTTATGCACATGTATACATGCATGTGATCACACACCCATAAACTGTACACACACACATATATATATATATATATATATGCACATGGCATAGGCACAACCACACATTTATATATTTATATATACATACGTGCGTCTTGTCGTTTGTGTATCACAGACGCGTTCCGTCGAAGGCTGAGGGCATTATAGGGGGGAAGAAAAGAAGGGGGGGAAGGGTCGTTTGGTGGAACGTCAGTGGAGCGGAAAGCACAAGCGCTGCGCCCCCCCCTCCATCATCGTGTTCTTTTTTTTCGTACTGCTGACGCTCTCTCTCTCTTCCTTTACAGAGGGCAGGTAGCGGGCTCACAGGACATCCTTTCCTTTCCTTTCTTTCAAGAAACACCAAAGAAAAAAAAGAAAACATCTGCCACGCGCTGGGGGGTGGTTGTGTTGGTGCATCCTGCCCATTTTTGTGAAGTGTTTCAAAGCGGGGGAGGGGGGGGGCGGTTCCTCCTTATGTATGCACCATTACGTATATACATTTCAGCATATCTTTTTTTGTATTTCCACCCTGCAATCTCGTTCTCTTTTCTCTCTTCTCCCCCTCCCCCCCCCCCTCTTCCGAATCGCTTTTTTTGCGTTTCCTCTCTCTCTCTCTCTTTCTTGTTTGGACTTCTCCTTTTTTCTTTCGTGCACACAGACACACAATTTCTTCACTCTCTCAGCCACTTATTTCATCTATGGAAAGTAGTGGTGGTGGTGGTGGTGGTGGAGTATCAGTGTAGGAATAGATCTATACGTATCGGTGTCTGTGAGAAAGGCTGAAGGAGTGCACGCGCTAGAGAAAGAGAGAGGGAGAGAAGGTTTGCTTCCGTGCTTGAAGTACTTTCTTGATTGATTTTTTTTGCTTTTGCGAACGAAGTGAGCGTACGCTTTGCCGCGCAACGTTATTTCCCTGTTTGTGTGTGTGGGGTGTGTGTGTGTGCATTTTTTCTTCTTTGATTTTCTTCATTTTCTTTATCCTCTTTCCTGTGCACCCCACCCTCAGTTTCGCATTCCGCACTACTCACCTTCGCCTTCACCCTTTCCTCTCCTCTCACTTCAACATCTCTCCCTCCCTCCCTCCCTCCCCCCTACTCCTTTCCTTGACTTATTGAAGATTCGATTGTGTTGTGTTGAGAGGCACGTGCAGTGAGACGGAAGAGAGGGGGGGGAGGAGAGGTACGGGCGGGAACAAAAGAGAAAAGAATCTCATTTCTTAGAGGTGTGCAACACGTGTGGGTGTGGGTGTGTGCATCTTTTTCTGCAGCAGCTGCAGCACGCTCAACCCAGAGAGAAAGTGTTGAAAAAAAGAGAGATCGGATGCGAACATCGCTCCCTCCCTCCCTTTCCCCTCTTTTTTCTTGTTGTTGTGGTGGTGGTGGTGGTGGTTCGTGCATACAGCTCGACAGATCTTGCTTGGAGGAGAAAGAGAGAGAGAGAGAGCGTGCGTATGTGTCTATGTTTGAGTGAGTCCTCACACCTTCCGCTTATCTGTTATCCCCCTCCCTCCACTGCTACTTTCACTTTTTTTTTAAAAAGGATCCTTGCTTGACGCCTTGACGCCGTTTTCTACACTTTCATTTATTTATTTTTCCTTTTTCTTCTGTTTTGAGGTGCTGCTGCGTCCGTTTGTGTATCTCCTCTCCCTTCTCTCGCTGCATTTCTCTTTTTGTGCCCAGCGTGCCTTGACAGCTTCTCGGTGGGTGAACGACACTTTGTTGTTGTTGTTTGCATTCATTCCTTCCTCTTTTTTCTTTTTTTGGGGGGTCTCTTTTGTTGTTGTTATTGTAAAGGGAGACGACAGAGGGAGAGACGGTTAGAGGTGAGCCGTGGCGGTCCCTCATGTGTGTAGGTGTGTGTGTGTGTATTAGTGAAAACGGGCTTTCCCCACGTATACGTTCTCCTCCCTCCTTTTCGATTATTCTTGCTTAACATCATTTAATATATATATATATATATATATACAAACATAAACGCAATCAACTCGAGAATCCCCCTAGGCGGATTGCGGAGGTTGGGGAAGAGAAGGAAGGATTCAGGCTCGCTTCTTCTTTTTTTTCATTTCTTATCTTCGCCCGTGTCGGTGCACCCCCACTTCTGCCAATTCGTTTTTGGTGCGGTTCTCCTCTTCTCCGCCGTTGAGCGAAACGATCATACAGAGCGGTAACCCCCTCCCCTCCTCCCTCCCTCCCTCCCTCCCCCCCCCCCTCCCTCCAACCTCCGCAACCCAGGAAGAGAACCATGCAGCAGAGGGTGGCCACGCCCTCTTCGTCCTCTTCAAGCGATTTGGACGGAGCGAAGGCGGACGGAGCTCATCGGAACGTGTCTACGGTAGGGCACGGCACATCTGTGACATCACTGCCGTCCTTGGATCTCGTCTCGCTGCCTTATACGCGTCCATGTGAAGACCACCGTCGTGCCTCTGCTCCCTCCCGCTCAGTCCCTGGTGAGGCGACGGGAGCGCCCCGGGAAGCACCATCCGCGCCTCCTCTTGTGTTGCCGGATGTATCGCCGCCGCCAGCCTCCTCGCGCGCACCAACGCAAGTGCCAGCCCCTGGTGAAATAGAGAATAGCATCGCTGCCACGAACGCTGTCACTGCAACAGCTTTTTCCTCTAGCACAGCAACGTGCCTGGCGCCTGCCACTGCCGCCACACCGCTCATACAGCCTGTATTCTCAGGAAGGAGAGTGCCAGTCACGAACGACGGCGCTGCTCAACAACTTCGCGGCTATGGCCGGGGCGATAGTCTCTTCGATCTCACGCGGCAGAGCAGTGACGAGGATACGCGCGTGCTACACGACTTGAGCAGGCAGGCCCCGACCCCACAGAGGTCTCTCCAAGCAGCGACAGCAGCCACGAGAGCAGCAACACCTACCCCCACGACAACGACGACCGTCAGTGCCTCCTCATCGGTTCTGGGCCTTCATCGGTTCTCCCCCAGCTTTACAGCATCGTGGTCGGCCGTGGAGGCACGCCTGCGCGCAGATGCGGAGACGCTGATGGTCGACCCAGACGCGCCACGCCCCGCGCGGCGGTTGCAGGGCAACCTAACCTCCTTCTCGTCCGGTGAGATGGCCCATAGCGGCGGTGGCGGTGGTTCTCTCCTCTCCAGCGCGGCGAGGCGAAACCCAACAACCCCGTCGATGGAGGCGGTGCATTCGGTGACGCTGGAGATGTCAGTGTGCGGCTCCACACGGAAGACCCCGCAAGCCTCTCTCTCCGATGTTGAGGCCAGTGCTGACGCATCACGACCGCTACTTGACTCTCGATCCGAGAGCGGTGGCGGTGCCAACGATGATACTCATGATAGTGGCGGCAGTACGAGCGTGTACCAGCGCCGCAAACTGAAGGTCACATCGTCGCCCCTGTTGGGCACTCCTGTCTTCGGGGGCACCTCCACGAGATGCGCGCCGCGACCACGCGTCCCTCCTAAAGGGGAGCAAGGGGGTGTCGCACTAGCAACAGGGCTAGCGGCTCCCGACGGCCGTGTGGGGAGGGCGCGCTATCGTGGAGGACAGCATGGCTCGGAGAGTGAGCGTGCGCTCCTCCTTCATCTCATGCCGCCCACTTTGCCAGAGCGCACGCAACTAACCCAGAGCGTGAACAGCAGTACCCAGTCCGCCAGCGCGCGCACGGATGCCCCACTTGCTTTTGATGAAGTCTGGGAAGGAGGGACCATGTCCTCGGTGGGCGACGGCGACGAACCGCGCCGCGAGACCCTGGATGGTGGTAGCGTGGAAAGCCCGCTCTACGATGACGATGACGACAACGCGAGTAAACGCTTCGAGCGCGATGGTGATGCGCCGCTGCGGCGGAAGACGTCGGCCTCGACGAGGGTCGCCAAGGCTGTGTCGGATGCAGCCAAGCCTAACGAGCACACAGAAGACGGTCTCTTCCACGGCGCCTGCTCCAGTAGGGGCAATTCTGCGGCTGTGCCGACCGGTGTATTCGAGGCATCACAGACACAAGATGAGAAAGGTGTTTCCTCTCACCTGGTATCGGCCACCTTCCCACAGCGTCGTCCGTCATGGCCGGCCACCGTGCAGGGCAGCTGGCCCTCCGGTTCCCTTGATGGGCGTCACTGTCTGAGCGACGTGGCCATCGCCAGCGGCTTTGCGGACTCCAGTCTTCGCTCCGCCCCCCTATACAACGCGGTTGCCCCACCGCAGCCTCTTTCTTTGCGCCCCACCGCCAACGCCATGCAGTTGATGGGCTGCAGAGGCGACGCCGGCCTCGGTGCACATCACTCGACCAGCGTACTCGAGCTACCTGTTTTCGTTTCCCTCTCAGATGAGGTCGGTCGGGTCCCAGCAGAAGTGGAGGCGCGAGATACCAAGACGCACTCGGCAACTAAGATGCCACAGCGGCAGCCACAGCCACAGCCCCGAGGTGGCACCGGCTATGCACCACGAAGCTGTCTACACTTCGGCAACAGCAGCAGCTGTGAGGTTGGCGAAGAGAAGATGAGAAGCGGCCGAGAAGAGGAGGAGGGCAGCGATACAGCGGCCGCCCTCATCGATTTCGCAGACGCCAGCCATACCGGTTGCGGAAGCGACAGCGATAGCTCGCAGCTATCTCACTCCACGCTGCGGGCGCGACGGCCTCCTTACCCGAAGTTGCCCACGCCCTGTGAAGGTAGCCTGACACCTCTGACAACCCTACAGGGAGCAACAACATCCACGTCAGCGCAGGCGGAGGGCAGCAAAAGGCGGTCACATGGCCGTGAGGGACGCCGGCGGCACAAGCGATCGCCCTTTGCCCCGGTTCCTGCCCTCTCCGTCTCGCTTTGCGGGACTGCCCCAACGACCACCACTGCAAAGGAAGACGAAGACGACCACCACGAGGTCGATGCGGCAGAGCACGTTCGCATTCTCAGCAGAGTGATCCACACCGCCTCATCCTCGGCGAGCAGCTTCACCCCTGCGGAGGAGGAGCAAACGGTGGCCCCAGGCGTACCGTGCTGCGAGAAGAGTGAGGATCCGAGTCGACGAACACTCTACGATGATTTGACAAGTCCTACGAGCCAGAGCCATCAGATGTTGGGCTCTCTTGCTCAGCCGACGTCGCCGCTTCCCTCGAGTACGTCGTCCTCATCCTCGTCGTCACCCCCGGCCCTGGCTGCGTCGCACTGGCATGTCCGTCTCTTGTGGATCTTGCTACCCTACGGTGCCTTCGTTGCATTGCTGGCTCTGGCCACCTTCATTGTCACGCACGTTGTATCTCAAGGAATTGTGTCGAACTTCCTGGCCGAGCGGCACACCTACGTGCGATCGGAGCTGGTGGCCTTCATGGAGGACGTGACGCTCCTTCCCGCTATGGCAAGCGAGATCTTTACGAGCACCTTTCTTATGAACGTATCCCACCCCAGCCCCCATAATCTACCGTTGCCACCCCCACGAAGTATCGTTCGCTCGCTCTGCGCGGCCATTAAGTTCACAGACCTCGCCGATGGCCTGGTGACGCTCACCTACGCAGCGCTAAGCTCATCAGAGGCGCGGGATGAGGTGCTCTACGTTCCTGCGCAATCGCGGGAGACGGTGACGCGGCAAGACGTAGCCGCGGTGGCGGCGGCGAGAGGGCGAGCCATCATGTTCACCGACGAGGAAGCGGGTGGGGTGATGTGGGTGCCCCCGCACCAGGACGACGGGACGAGTTGTGTTCCCGCGTTTGACCTGCGGGACTTCGCCGCGGTGATCTACAACTCGTGTTTGTACGAGCGCTTTTTATGTAACCCGCTTCGGTCCTATATCGAGGACCACGGGGACAATGCGGAGCCGTCGTCAGCTCGGTCGCAGACCGACGGTAGCGACAACGATGCAACAAAGGAGACGCGAACAGCGTTCGCCTTCTGTGACTTCGGCCGCCGAAGTGAATACTTCGCCGCCGCCTATCAAGACACGGAGTACGCTAGCGAGGGCAAGGACCCCGACGCCTCGGCCTACGTCAACGCGATCGACCCCGTCTCCCTGGACATCACGCGCCCGCTGTTCCCCCTGCGAATGATGCCACCGGGCATAAGCGGAGATCGCTTGGCTCACCTCTCGCACGTGCTTCCCATTGTGCATGATTGGAAGAAGGCAGTGGCGCGCGGAGATGGCTCGGAGGACCGTGTGTCGCGCTGGTGGATCTCCTCGGAGCCGTATGAGTGTCCCAGCATCATGTACGTTCACCCCTTCTACACGCAGGACCGCAGTCAGCCATCCTTTATATCCTGCCGCCTGGAGGCCGATCTGCTGCTGCGCCAATACGTAGAGCGGAACCTGAAGCAAGGGAACGCGCCGCTACAACAGGCCCGTGTGATGCTGCTGTCCCCCCGCCGTCCAGATCGCTTCATCGCCCGAGGATCAGACAACGCATCCGACCCAAGAGCTGAGTGGAATGGGGAAGCGGTGCTGGTCGACATCGTGGCTCGCAGCTGGACCATCGATGAGGGTCAGTCAGCACAGCGTCGTCGACGGCATGACCGCTTTGCAGCACCGTCTGATAAAAATGAGAACGGCGCTGGCACAGTGCCTCCGACGGCGGAGGAGGCGGCGGAGCGGCGATCTTGGATGCCATGGTTCTACGCTGGAGAGACGGCGCTAAAGGCCAGCCTCGAAGATGTTGGCGACGATCTCGTGCAGGCAGCGCTCAAAGTACTGGACATACGCGGCTATGCGGCCCAAATGCTGTACTGCATGGACGAGTTCTCCTCTGCCGTCGATCCCAACGCCAATGCGGATGGCGTGGTGTGCGAACGTGGTGGTGCTGTGGTAGCGCCGCAGCTGCAGGTCGGCGCATCGGAAAGACGGCCCGCGCTATCCGCGAGCCCAGCGGCGAGTCTGTACACCCTTCACCTGGGCGACGGTCGCCACACCTTCATGCCAACGGTGTTCCGTCAGTTCTTCTACAGCGGGGAGAAAGTGGCGGTGAGCGTCTCCGCGGTGCGCATGAGCTCCAGCTTTTCGGCGATGGTGGTGATCGTGACGCCGGCGGCGGCGGCGACGGCAGGGATGCGGGACTACGAATTTCTTAAGCGATGTGCACCTGCCTTGGGGGTCGCGTGGGTAGCTGCCGCCGTGACGTACATGGTATACATGGTGCTCACACGATATGTGCAGCTACCATTGATTTCGATCGAGCAGCAGCTGTTGAAGACGGTGGAGATGTCTGGGTGGCGTGCACATCGCCAAAGCTCGGTGATACCAGTCGTTGTTGGTGCAGTGGAAGCTGTGGCGGCTCCCACGTGCACCGGAAATGTGTGTGTAGAAGCCTCAGAACCGACGAAGAGTGGGGAGGGGGGGGCCTCTTACACCGTCCGTACCGCCGTTGACGTCGACCCTGTCACTCCGTCGAACGAACAGGCGGCACTGTGTCGCGGAAGAGGAGATCCCTCCAGTCAAGGGGATAGGAATAGCAGCAGAGAGGCGAAGGAGAAGACGAAGACGTCATGCGGATTGGGTGGCGGCACCGAGGGAAGTGAGGGCAGTGCACGCTCAAACCACAGCCAAAGTGCCGCAACGGCGGTGGCGCGTGCCTCGGACGAGCCCAATGGGCAACTCCCGGCGCCCGACGGGGAGGCACCCCAAACCGCGTGGATTCGGGCAGCGGAAGACGCGGTCGGTGTCGACGCAACGCCGGACAGCAGAGGGCGAGCGTCATCGAAGCTGGCGGGCCGGCTGCGCGACGCTCTCCCTTGTCGTGCCGTCAGGGCTTCCGTGCGGCGCGTGATCGAGCTTCTTCTTCCCTGTGTGTTAAGGTGGTCTTCATCTCTGATACAGCAGCAAGTCCTGCGGGGCATGTATGACTGGTGCTGCACGTGGCTATGCGGATGTCCACGACACCTCCTGAATCTTCGTCTTGCCGAAGTGGCGGAGCTCCAGACAATGAGTCGTGCGTTGCGCCATCGCGTACAGGAGTTGCAGAAGTACATCCCTGAAAGCTTCGACCCTTGCGATGTATCGGCCTTGATGCATTCCTCCACCTCAACGTGGGGGCATCCCACTACGGGTACGTGTGGGTCCACCTCGATCGCGCCGGCAATGGGCGACCTGAAGTCGGCAGCAACATCAGTCGTAGCACCTGCTCCTCTGGCCTTCTCCACGACGGACAACAACAACACTACAGGTCATCGTCCCGGCAGCAGTGGTAGCGGGGGCATCCAAAGCTCACCGCAGATGATGGCGGCGTCCAACTCCCACTTTGCGATGAGCTCTGTGTCGAGCATCAACGCCTCCCGATGGATCCGTCGCTTTCATCTCCGTTACGGAAGTCGTTTGGCCATCACCCCCGTCACTTCTGCACTCCCCAGCAACGCCGCCGACGGCGCAGAAGAGCGCGGTGGCCATTCGGACGCGAGCCACGCAGGAGCTACCTCTACCGGCGCGGGTGCGGCGGCGAGCGTCTCCTCAGAGCAGCAAGTATCGCGGCGAAGTCTGCAGAGTCTTAGTGAGGACATCTTCTCTTCTTCGGTGACCCCCGTCGTACGGCGGAGCGTGATCGCAGCTCGGTGGTTGGCAAGCTCGCATGAAGACCCCACGGCCAGTGTCGGACCGCTCCGCCTGTCTGGAGAGGCCGCCTCCTCTTCCTTCTCCCCGTTGGAGGGAACCCTGGGTGAAGCGTTGCGGTCCCACCACGACCCTTCCGCCTCGCTGCCCTACTCTCCCTTTCCCTTCCTGTGGACACCGCAGAGGATGTGGAAGGGAGGGCAGCAGATCCTGCAACTAATACCGCAAACACCCTCCGCTGCCTCTCGTACATCGATTTCCTCCTCCACCTCCCCACCATCGTTACAGCAACAAGGGTCCAATGAGGCGCCTCGCCGCGGCAGCTTGTGGTTTCGCTCCAAACAATTCCTGCAGCGTACGGCCAGCAGACTGGCCGACACTCGAAAACAGCAGGGGTCGCTGACCCCACTAGCCGCAATCCAGAAGCCAGCCTCGCCTTTCTCGGTAACCCTCTCTGTCCCTCCTACATCTGCATCTTCCTCCCTACCGGCGGCGCGAGGAACCAGCTCTGGCGACGACGCCGCACACGAGCAGCAGAAGCAGCAGCAACCGCAACAACAGCCTCGCAGCACCGCGCGCGTGGCTCGCCCGAGCCGGTTCACAAAATGTCTGTGCTCCATGCTGAGTATTCACGTGCACATCGATCGGGAGCTGAAGATCCTCGCGCACCTGCCGGAGATTGTGGAGCTGGTCGACGAGACGGTGCGGAAGTATGGTGGCCACTTCGACGTATTCCTGCCTGAAATGTTCTACGCTAGTTTTGGCTCCCGTGTACGACTGAAGGATCACGCGCTGCTAGCCACGCGCTGTGCCGTGGAGATCTACAGCCGACTCTCCCCCTCGGCGCTGCTGTACTGCACCTTCGTCGTGGACACCAGTATCTTCCAAGTGGGGTTCTGTGGGGTGCCAGGATACAAGGGGTACATGCTGTGGGGCCGCCCCGCGGGGGTGCTGCTGTGGCGTCAGCAACTCTTAACCGGCTTCCGCTTCTTCGTGACGGACGCCGTGGTGCCGCTGATTCGCCACCAATTCCGTGCGATACCGACCGATGTCATCGTCATAGACAGCGAGCCTAACAAGCCCAGTGTCGTGCTCTACGTACTGACCCCAGGCTCGGTGCAGGTACCCTGGTGGGATACGTTCAGCAACCTGGCCCATCAAGCCTTTCTGCACGTGGTGCGGGGCCACTACGAAACCGCCGTCACCCTCTATGATGAACTCTTGCGCATGCCGTCGGTGACGATGTTCATGGTGTACACCGCGCTCATGGCCCATGAACGGGTTCTCGTGGAAAACAGGGCAGGCCTCTCTCCACCCGAGCTGGCCCGGCAGCTGGACGAGCTGAATGTCCGCGGCATCAGCGAGCTTTGCCGAGATGAAAACTTTGTGATTCGGATCTTTGCCAGTGCGTTTCCGTGGATTCGAGAGTCGGAAGGACGGACGTCAGAAGAGGGCAGCGAGGGGACGGACACGTCGCGCCACACTCCGCACTTGACGGCGACGTCGCCGAAGGGGAAGAGGCGCGGCAGACAGCCGCCTGCCTCGCCCACAGCAGAGGACCATCCGAGTGGCGAGGACGACGATCCACTTGAGTGGACGCTGACCTCGTGCAACGCGTCCGGGACTTCGCCCAGTCGCTGGTCTGCCTCCGCCGCCACTGGAACCTCCGTGCCTACACACGCGTTGACGAGCAGCATCAGCGGGAATCGCCGGGCGCGTGTGGATCGCGAAAGTAGCGTGGTGAAGGTCTCTACAAATTCCATTGGTGTGGCCGGACGAGCCGCTAAGATGAAAGGGAGTCTCAGCCCCGGCCCCATCCAGGATGACGTCTCCGGAGCCGCCTCGGAGAATGCAGAGGAAGATGAAACAGATCTGGAGGAGGACGAAGAGGAAGAGGAGGAGGAGGCGGCAGCGGCGGCAGCGCTTCAGAAGGTGGTGATACCCCACATGGAGTACCAAGGCATCATTCTGCGTGTCGTGGATGCGACGGGGAGCACGTGGCAGCTGGCGAAGGAGCCCGTCAGCAATTCTTTCACGCCACGCTCCACCGAGGCACCTCATACGTTCGTGGCCATCTCATCCAGTGGACAGACAGCTGAGATCCAGGTGTACCGCGTCGCCCAAACCCCTGAAGAGTTTTCGCGGTGGGCCTCCGACGCCCTGCTGACCCGGTCCCCTCCGCCGCCACAGCAATGGGACAGCGTCCACTCCCTCGTGCATGTCACGCCGACGGCTTCGCTGACAGATCGGCTGCTCTCTCCGCTGCAAGGGGCTCTCAATGACGACGCCAGTGGGAGTATGGCGCGGCTGATGACGCCGTTGTCCACGACGGAGGGGTGCCCTCCAGGGCAGGTGCTGGGGTGCTCCGGGGCAAGCGACTCTCGGACGGCGTTGGCGCGCTACCGGACTACCAAAGTCCCAGCTGCAGCGCGGGTCTCACTGGAGTCACCGCAAACATCTCCGGTCTCCTTCTCCCTTCAACATCGTTCCCTTCGAAGTTTTCCCCCCGGAAGCAGCGAAGGCCAGCTCCCTCCCACGCAAGTCATCACCCCTTTGAGTTCCGAAGCGGGGGTGAGCAAGGTGTTGCCGGCTTCCATCGTGACGCCCCCGGCAGCACTGGAAGGGCGTGACCGGATGCAGAGGAGAGCCTGGGGATTTTCAGGCGTCGTGACCTCGCCCTGCACCTCTCATGAGAGCCCTGTGCTGACAAATCTAGGACTGGCCTTCGTCGCGGCCTCGGCACCGCCCAACGTGGACATTGCCATTATGCAAGATGTGCCCCGCCGTTTCGGTCACGGCAACGTGCTCCAGCTTATATCCATGGCGGCGACCCCAACGCATGTGTACTGCGTCACTGAGTCCTTCGCGGGCTGCACCTTGAGGGAAACGGTGAACCGCTTCGGCAGTCGCCTTGCTCTGGCGGCGGCACGCAAGTGCTGTGTGTCGCTGCTGCGAGCGCTCGAGTACCTGCACGTGAGCCGTGGTGTAGTGCACGGCCGGATGCAGCCGGAGCACGTGATCATCGGCGTGGAAGGGAACTGCAAGCTTTCGGGCATGTCGTATCTCTACGACTGGGCCCTACCGGATCGAGCCTTGCATGCGCGGTTGACGCAGCGGTGCGCGGCGTACTGTGCGCCAGAGGTGAACATGGGTGCCGAGCCGACACCCGCCTCTGATATCTACGCCTTCGGACTTCTGCTGCTGCAGCTCCTCACCGGTGGAGTGCCGTGGACCTGGTCCGCTACCCATGAGCCCACATCAGAGGACGGCAAGGAACTGCTTCACATAACAGCCGACAACGATCGGTTTCTCAGTACCGCCGCTACCGGAGTGCTGGAACTGCGGCAGTACGGTCAGAAGCGCAACTTGTACAACGAAGCCCCTGCCGCGCAGCTGGGGCGCCATGTTCGCGAGAACAGCGGCGGTGGCAGTGCGGCGGCGGAGCGGGAACATCATCGCCACCGAAGCAATCTTCATACCCCTCGACGTCAACGCGATGTCACGCTGACCTCACCGGTAGCCTCGCTGTCAGCACCGAAAGGGCCCGTCTCCCGCCTTACCGCCTTCGCCAGCCACGGTGACGTGGAAGAGGATCCAGCCATGCTGCGCGTACTGGAAGGCTGCTTGGCCCACGCGCCATCTCATCGCAAGAGCGCTTCGAGACTTCTGGAGCTCCTCACGGAAATATAACAGGACATACATACCCACATATATATGTAGAGAGAGAGAGAGGGAGAGAGATGTATATGTGTGCGTGTTGAAATGCGTGTATCTGAAGGTACATCAACGAGTATCTCTCTCCTTTTTCTTTGGCGGAGAGAGGCAACCGCACGGTTTTTTTTGTCGAACTCTTCTCTGATGGAAAGGAAGAAATGCAGCGGGGGAAGGGTACAAAGGTTTTGGATTAGCTGCTGCCTCGACTATAAATTTATATGGGGTGTGTGTTTGAGAAGGCTGGGGAGGGGAGAGGCGGGAGACTTGTGGCGCGTCGGTCTGTTGCACTGACGGCTCGAGCCCCACAACTCGCCTATCCATCCCCGCTCTCTCGCATCGCTCTCTCTGGATCGAAGGTGTCCAAAAAGCTTTCTTCGTGTTGTTTCTCTTTCACCATCGTTTGATTCCCCTCTCTTATCCCTACGTTCTGTCACCCCCCCCCTCTCCCCCTTCCTTCTTTTTTATGTCCAATCGTTTGTCCTTTCTTCTCTCTCTCCCTTTCTTTCACTTGCACTGTCGAAGTTGTTGTGTAAATCTCTGTGTGTGTGTGTGTGTGGGGGGGACTGCACTGTTCTTGCGGTTTAATGCTTTGATTTATACTCGTGCTGACGTGGAAGCGTCTCCTCCTTTTCCCGCTTTTGTGTGGAAAATGATCGAGATCTGCCCCTCCACCCCCCCCCCCTCTCTTTCTCTTGTTCCCCCCCCCCTCGCCTGATACGCCTGCATGGTGCTCATATTTGAATAGCGGAACAGAATGCGGAAAAAGAAGGGCAAACCCTTCCCATACACAAAGCGATCCGGCGTTCTGCTCGTCCTCCTCTTTTCTTTTTCTCCCCCCCCCTCCCCCCGTTCCTCCCTCCCATTTATCTTTCGCTCTTCCTTGTCCTTTTCCGCATGTCTTGCGTAGCTCCTTCTCCGGCATGCCGGTATGTGCGTGTATGGCAGGGGGAAAACGAAGGAGACCCCGGGGTAGATGCGGAGGCAACGGGTTCAGCTGACTTTCTCCCTTCTCTGACGAAGAGATGCGAACGAGGAAAAGTTGCTGGTGGAAGGAGGTGGGGGGAAGAGAAGGGAAAGAGAAAAAGAAAGGCATTTCCCTTTTGGGGGGTAGGGGGCAGGGAGATGTTGGATCTGCAACCTTACCTTTCCTCCTTCTCCCCCGTCCTCTTCTCTTTTCTCTACGCATCTTCCATAATTCTCTCTCTCTCTCTCTCTTTCGCAGTCTTCGGAGAGGAAGGATGTGCAACGGTAAGGGAAAAGAAAAGCAGGTGTGAGGGTTGGCTGACCGAGGGGGGGGAGGAGGAGGAGGAGAACGTTTGTGCAGATTTATTTTCAATATGGAATGCTTTCTTTTTTCGTTCTTCTCCCGTCATGTCGTGAAAGGAATAAATTCGCAAACACGCACACACACACACACACCTTTTTTCCCATCCTCCTGCCTTTTATAAATGGAAAGACGGAGGGGGGAGGGAGAGAGGAGGAACAGCGACCAAGAGAAGAATACTTTATTTCTGTATACTGCTTTGGTTGTTGTGTTTATTGAAGAAAGAATGAAGAATGCGAAGTCGAATGGAATCCGATCGAGAAAGGGGAAGATATATGAAGCTGGAGAAACGAGAGTGGATAGGAGAGACGATGCATGGCCACGTCTATCCTATACACGCGCCTACACCGCTCTCTCCCCTTCTCTTACGCTCTCACTCTTCCCTTTTCGGCGCTACATCTACACGCCTGTCTTCGCTTTTCCTTTGCGCTCTACCACTATCACCACCGCTTATCCACTCTCCCGCCTCCCGTCCACACTTCCTCTCGCTCTCCTCCACCCGCTAATCTTCTCCCTCCCTCCTTTTTGGCCTCTCAATGCGGTGCGACATTGTTGATCCTGTTGCGCCATCTTTGTTGCTTGTGTTCACCTTTTGGCCGGTGAGCTGATTTTTTTTATTGCGGCCTTCGGTGCTGCTCTCCATGCGTCTTCGACCCACGAGGCTTCACCTGACCCTCGACGCGGCGCATCCCTTTCCCCTCCATCAGAATAAAGCACACAGAGAGGCATCGTTCACTCCACTTGCGCTTTTCTCCGCCGCCACCTCCTCCTCCCTCCCTCCCTCCTTCCCTTCTTTTATTGTCCCGCCAGTCGCCAAGCTGCTCTGCCCAGAGAGCTCACATCGCCTCCCCCCACCTCTCCCTCACCGCCGCTACTCCATGAGAGGTGGAGTTCCCAAAGCCCTTATGCGCAACGAAGAGGGGAAGAGGAAGAAGAAGGCAGGAAAAAAAGAGAGAGAGTGATCTGAGAGGCCAGACTGAGAAGTCCGGTGACAACCAGAAGAAATCGATTCGAGGAACGGAGAACGCTCATCGAGTATATATATATATATATATAGAGAGAGAGAGAGAGAGACAACTAGAGAACGTTGAATTTTAAAAAACGAGGCAGTGGCAGTGGATGGCGACGCCTTCATCTCTTTTGGCTTCTTCTCGCACCATGGCATCGCTCTCGCCGAGCACCGTGGATGGAGTCGCACGTCCGCCGCCAACTCGTTCCACCATCCTGGCCTGGGTGAACGTCATCTTCGAGTCCGCGTATGCCACTCTCGTCGAAGTCCCCCCGCACGAGGTCGCTTTGCTGCTCTACGGTGCTTTCTGTGGATCAGGATGGAGGGATGCAGGCGACGTGGATGACTCCGCAAGTCCTTCCGGTGAGATGCGAGTGTTGTGTGGCGCCACGCTCTGGACGCACGCGCAGCAGCACCGGACCACGTGCACGCGCTACTTACAACTCCTCCAATTTCCGTCGCTGAACTCGGCAGAGACGCGAGAGAGTGCCACGGCCGCTGTCGGTGTAGGAGGGGCGGAACGCGACAGCAACAACAATGGCGGCGGTGGCGGCGGTCCCAATCGCGGGCTTAAGGCCGTGGCACAGCTACGGAATGCGGAGCACGTCTTGGCAATGGTACGCGCGTTAAGCAACGAGGAAGCAATCCTTCTGCGGACTGAGGCAGCTGGCTGTGCGTCATCGATCACCGGCGACGGTGTCGTGAGTGAGGGGCTGGTGCTCGGTCCCTTGATGACTCCAACGGCGTGGCTGGCGGGGAGCGCCTTCGTGGAAGAGCTGAAGCTGTGGCGGTGGGTGCACCGCATGGCTGCGCAACACAGCAGCACTGCTTCGTCAATACGAAGCGCTATACAGGCTTATCTGAGGTCCGGTGAGGTGGCTTCGCTCGAGAGCGAACGAACGGCATGTCATACGCCCAGTGCCTTGCCGACACAACCGAATCAACCCGTTGGCATCCACAACGGCGCGGTAGCCGACCCGCCGACCACCAAGGCGGACGAGGCGATTTCTGAGATGAAGCGGAGAAGACTAGAGCTTTCCGAGGAAGCCTTGCCGATAGAGCAAGGGAACACGGAAGCGCATTCGAGCGACGCCGCCAATGCCACAGCCTCCCCTTACGTGGAGCAGGCCCCGCGCTTGCAGGTGGCCTTACAGGCCGCCCAGCTCACGCTACGGGACGAACTCCTCCGTGCCGAGGCGCATCGGCAGTCGCAAGCATCTTCTTCCCCCTCGTGCGACACCTCCGCGCGCAACTCCGGTACAAGTGGACCCAGTGGAGCGGCTGCCACATCAGACGAGGTGAGAGCAGCTATTGCAGCTCCCTCCATGAATCCTGCCGAGGCGCTCGCGGAAAGTCGTCAGCGGCAACTGGTGGCTCGCGTTGTGGACGGCTTGAACCCTGCGCAGGGAGACAACGGTGCCACGCCGCTCCTGTGCGAGGTTTGTCCATCCCTTGTCGCCCACGCCATTCAGGGGAATCTATTGGCCATCGAAGCGATGGAAGCGACTCGGAGGAGAGCCGTGGCGGCGTGCCTGGCACGGGATCCAACAGCTCTGCTCGCAGCCTTGCAGAACATTCTCTAGAGGAAGTGGCCCCCTACCTTTCACGGGAGAAACGAGGAAGAGGTGGTGGGGAACTCCTCCTCCTTCTCCTTCCAAATTCGCAGATATGCATGAAAGAATAACAAAAGAGAAGCGGGTGAGACAAGGGTGAGGAGGGCTTGAAGGGGGAAAGAGGGGGGGGGGCCTGCTCAATCCTTGGCAGTGTCTCCCGGCGCACCGACCACACACGCGCCATCTCGGGGATCCCCTCCCCCTTCCTACCCATCTCCTGCTGCGCAAGGAAGAGGGTCTGTGACCTGCAGCGGGCAGGTGCTGCGTGGTGAATACCTTTAGCACGGTTGATTCTCCGTATCTTGTGGATTCTTTTATTATTCTCGCTCACTCTTACGCCATCATCGATGGCTTTTTTCTTCTTCCTCCGTCCTCCTCCTCCCCCCTCACACCAACACACACACACACACACACACACACACACAAAGGCGCACATCCTTCGCCGATACATAGAAACGGTCCAGCAGACGGGAGGGAGCTCCTTAACTGTCTCTCTCTCTCGTTCGCTCGCTCGCTCTCTCTCTCTCGTTGGTTTTCCTTCGCTTTTCCCGACTCCGTAAGAAACGAGAACATCCACCTTTTTCCTCTCCACCCCCCCCCCCTCCATCATCATCATGCTGCGCCGCTGCGGCAGCTCCGCTATCGGTGGTTGGGGTAGCACGGCCGCGCCGATCAAAATGAGCAGCAGCAGCAGCAGCATCCTTCTTGGTGCACGTGGGATTGCCAATGAGTTTTCTGAAATTCGCCCCTGCAGCGGGGGGGCCGCTCCACCACCGCCCTCCATCGTCCACAACGAGCCCATCCTTCCCATGGATTTCAATCCCCACATCGAGTGGTTCGAGTATCCGAAGGAAATCTTCGATCCCAAGTACCCGTACACACGGGAAGAGAGCATTCGCATGACAGAGGAGTCGTGGGAGAGCACGATGGACGAGATGGCAAGCCGGTACGGGATGCGGCTGAACATGACGTCGAAGCCGACCTTCTGGATGGCGTGGTTCATGATGGTCTTCTACAGTTGGTACACCTTGTGGGGGTGCTACCGAGCGATGGGCACCGAGCCGGGGTGGTCGCACTTCAAGCGCATCGTTCTACAGCAGCCCACGGTGCCGGTCCTGGAGGAGGACGATATTTTCCTGGATCAGTGGATGCGGCCGGAGATGCGGGAGAAATTTAGTCGGTACGATCGCTTCTGGAACTGGAAGCCGCTTGTCAAGCGGGAAGGCGCGTCGACGACGTGGCAGCTTCCAATGCAGTACGCAGACGAGTCGGAATGGCGGCACATGACGAGTAGGTGCTAGCGAAGAGAGGCAGAGTGTGCGTGTGTGTTTGTGTTTAGGGCAGCCACTCAGGTCAAAAGGGAGCTCCCCCTCTTCCCTCACGTCCTTCTCTTCCCCCTCCTTTCTTTGTGGGTGAAGACATCATTTGGTGCTGCTGCTGCTTTCATTGGTACATGTGAGCAAGCTTTTTTGAGGATGTGAAAATCTCACAGTTCTTTTCCTCCGCAGGGTGGGCGGGGGGGGGGGGCTCCGCGAATGGTGTCTGTCTTGCAGAGAGCCGGCGTTCATGAGATTAGGATAGTCGTAGGATAGATAGCAAAGGTAGACATATCGAGAAGAGAGAGAGAGAGAGACAGAGCAAGCAGCCAGGTTTGTGTGGATATAGGCGGGAGTGTGAGGGGCGGTGGAATTAAGGAGACGGGCAGGGAGGCGTTGAGGAGGAAAAGAGTGGGGGCGGTGATGCAGTCGCCTACTCTCCCTCCTCTGGCTGGATTTTCTCATCTGAAAAGTGAGACGGACCCCACCCCACCTCCCAACCCTTACAGCCGCTTCTCTCTCTCTCTCTTTCTTTCTCCTCCCTCTGTACAAAGCGTTTGGTGCATCTCCAACCTTACAAGCGAACACAAACAAATTACCAAGCGATCCCAATATATACATACATATATACATATCGGGTAATGCAAAGTGAAGGTTGCCGTGGTGGCGATGATGGAACTATCGCTCTCGCTTCTCTCTACCCTTTTTTCTATTCCTTTTGACGATGCGTGCCGATCTTCAGTCTATGCAGACCCAACCTGAAAGCTCCAACCCGCTTTTATATTCGCATCTCTATCTCTATCTCCGCATCATCTAACTTCTCTTTCGCTCCCTTTCTCTCTCTCTCTCTCTCACCAATCACTTTATTATGAAAAGTCTTTTGGTTTTGCTTGTCTCCCCTGAATTGCTGGCTGCTTCATACTCTCCCGTCCTCTACAGGGAAGCGGAAAAGGGAAAAAGGGGGGGACATCATCACACAATACAGACACACACGCGCACATCGACGCCTGCCTTGTTTACAGAAGGGAGGGGTCTGGCACCATCCTCCAACTTGTTTTACGCGATCATCAGCAACTTTGTTCAACCCCTTCTTGTTGTTCTAGGGTGAGAAAGGGAAGAATCGCTGTGGGCGTTTGCTTGGGGGGGGGGGGGGGTAGCGGATAGGCTCTCCTGCACTCCCTTTCGCTTCTTGTTTAGTGGAGATCCATTGCGCCTATCAGAGGTGCGGTGGTGGCGGAGGAAGCTGATAAAAAGGGTAAGAAAAAGAAGGTCAGCGGCAGTTGGGTGGCTTAGAGGTGTTCAAGAGAGAGAGAGAGAGAGGACCCTATCGCGCCGATCCAACACATCATCCGGTGGAAGAACAGTGAGGGGTGCGCTTCGTTTCTTTGGGAAGGGGTGTGTGGGCAATTTCGTCTCTCCCCCTCTCCTTCTCTATTGGTGTGTGTCTCAGTGTGACTTTAGCAAACGTATCTCTTCCCGCTCACTCTCCCTCCCTTCCCCGCATTTTCTTTTCCCTTCGGCGGATCTCTTGCAGAGAGGATACCGGCTCACAAGAAAACATTTATAAAAAAAGGCAAGGCGAGCAAACAGGCGGAGGAGAGAGGGGAAAGAATCGCAGATACAAACGTGAGGGGTTGCGGAGCCAGCCAACATCATCAAAGCTGTTGTGTTTTTTAGTTTGACTCTTGTCTTCGCTGCAAAAAAAAAAGGTGCACGTGAGTCTGACGAGACTTTTTTTTCCTTCCTGCTGCGACGAGGGAGGCCTTGCAACGCTCCCTCTCCCCTCCCTTTCCAAACAGGAACACGTGCACCGAGCGTGAAGATAGCCGCCTAGAAGCCGTCATGTTCTCCACCCATCCTCTTGGGGCCGAGGAGGGCGGTACTGGTGGACTGCCGGCTCTCATCAGTCGAGAAACACCACCCAGGGGTGACGCTGTGGCCATCCTCCCATCTCCCGCCGTCGGTTCCCCGTCCTCTTCGCGGTTGCCGGGTGGAGCGATGATTCCGGGCAGCCCTCACCGAGTAGTCCCGCCTATCGAGGGAAAACAAGGCGTTGGTGGTCGTGGTGGTGGTGGACGCCGGCGTTACGGCACAGACCCGATGCACGTTCACCCGACGGCAGCTCCCGCGAAGCCGTCGTGGAGTCGCGGTGACCCCGGCGCTGTGGCGGCGGCGGCAGCGGTGACGCTGCAGCACAGCGGCGCCACCGAAAAGAGCCCGGCTGTGTATCGGGAGGGAACTCATACCATCCACCAGAATCATCCGCGTGGTGTTCCGCAGCGTCCCTGTTCGCGGCCAGGCGACATACCCGCTGGTGTTGCTACCACCAGCCCAGTCTCGAATACGTGCCCCTCTGCTGTTGTTCTGCTCCGACATTCCCACGGTGGCATCACGCGTGTCTTATACGCGGATGGGCGCGTGGAAACGACCGCAGTATCTTCCAAAGGACAATGGAGGCCGTCCTCGACACGAAACAGGGGCACTACCGGCACAGCGCGTCGTTCGCACCTTCCCGGGAAAGGGGATGGAACAGTGCTGCCACCTTCTGGAAGTCTCGCCGCGCAGTCAGCATCAGGGAAGGCGACGGCAACACCACGGGAGAACGGGCAGAAACAGTGGCACCTGCATTCCTACGATGGGGTCGCGCAGGTGCACGCGATGTCGTTGCCGGCACTGCCGGACACGATCGAGCCACCTACGTGGGGAAACAAGGGGGCCGGTGGGGCAGGGGCTGTGGTCACCGCCGACGTGTCTCGTCGAACCTCCCGCGTTGTTCGGAAGGACCGCGGATCGACCTCACAGGAGGCAGAGCGTAGCGAGGCAACCGGTGACCTCTCTGCCTTCTCCCCTGAGTTTGAGGGGAAGGCGATGACAGTCGTCCCATCGTCGGTGGATCTGACGCAGCCGTCTCCACCGGAGCGGATTTCTTCCGAGGTGGTGCTCCCACCTCTTCCCACGATGCAGCTCTCGCGTGCCTCCAAAGGCATGCGCTGCCGTCGTTCAGCTTGCGACGCAGCGGACGAGGCCAGCGAGGCGAATGAGGCGACAGCTGTCTTCCTCACCTCCGTCGCTGCGGATCGGGATGGAAGCGTCAGCAGCTCTGCGTGCCTGGAGGCGGACCTCTCATGCAAAGGCACCAGCGCAGGTATCACTGGTGCACCCTCGAAGAGTTCGTTCGCGACCTTTCCAGAGGCCGCTCAGGAGATGCACATCAACATCAGTGGCGAGGGGGCTTCAAGTGAAGGTGTAGAGGAGGAGTCGCTGCTTCTAGCGAACCTGCAATATGGCATACGGGTGGAGCTCGCCAAGGAACAGCGTGCTAGTGCACGCCTGTACGCCCAACGTTATAACCGCGACCTTGCTGCATCGCCTTCCATCTTCTCCCTTCGCTTCCCCTTCAAGACTTTGTCGGAACTGCACGCCTTCGAAGACCGCACAGACGGTGAGGCAAGGGCAGCGACCACATCACCATCCACATCCTCCCACCACTTGGATCTCGGCCAGGTCAGTGGCAACTTCCTCGGTCATCAGGGACACGCATCGGACGCGCTGAACGCTGCAGCAGCCGTCCATCGAGGTGCTGGGGACAATGCGGGGCAGCCACCCGACGTGTTGCTACCAGAGGCTCAAACAACGATGCCGTGTGGGTTTACGGTGCCGGAGCTCCTGCGTGACTGTCTCTTGCCGCGTGAGTCGCAGGCGTGGCAGTACAAACTGAGTGAGCTCAGCACCTTCCGTGGGGTCGTGGACGCCGCGGACACGGTGGCGACCCGCTTCACGGTGAGCTTCGTGTGGTTCACACTCTTGCGCTGTCGCAAGACACACCGGGAGCAGTCTCTCGTAGACGGATATCGACGCCTCTCGCGGGCATTCGCTGACGCGTTCCCCAACGTGCCTGCCGGGGAAACGCTGCCCCCGTTGGATGTACTCGAGCAGATCCTTGTGGAGGTGCTGACCTGCATGCGCTACGTCAAACATTGGCAAGAGACCACGAATGCGGAGAAAGCAGGGGACGCACACCCCATTGCCGAACCCCCACGGCAGGAGGACCGTTCAGGAGCTGCGCCAGTGCCTCCCATGAGCCCAGATGGGCCGGCGGCTGCGGCGGTCCCCGTAGACTCGTCCTCGTCTCTGGTAGCACCACTGCAGCCGAAGGATCGTTCCAAGGCCACTGCGAGCAGCGATACAACAGGTCCCACCAAAGCCCCGGTGCGGTCCCGCATGAAGCGCCACCGACACCTCTTCCCTCTCTTGCTAGGCTCGACCTGGTCTCGTCTTATCGACGCCGCCCCGTACGGTGCGCGGGTAGAAAACCCACCGACCGCTGCCTCGACCGCCTCCCAGCCTCGCTCGCTTGCCGCAGCGCGGGCGGTCAGGGAAGGAAGTGCGGCCCTGCAGCAGATTGCCTGCACCTACGAGGATGTCATTGTCTTGCCCTCGCAGGAGGCGTTTCACGTCCTACGCAAGGTATACCACGACCTGTGGCTGTACCACGCGGAGTATGTGCAGCTCTGCCTCTTTGAGGAACTCCTGTACAAGCAGCTCGCCATGCTGTTCGGCACCTTCGTGATGCAGCCGAGCCTGGCGACCGGAGGAGACGCCAAGGGTAGCTCACCGGCGGTGGCGGCGGCAAGCACGCTGGATGCCAGTGCCGCCACGGCAAGCATGAGTGTCATCACAGGCGCATCCCACGTCACCGTCACGGCTGGCGCGGAGTTGGACAGCCTTCTTCCACCTGTGCTGCGCACCTCGGCGGCATCTGCTACGGATCCGTCCGCGACAGTGACAGGGACCGCGGCGCCTTCGGCTACGCCGAGCACGTTTGGTAGCAACGCGGTCGCTTCCGCTGCCCCCTCCGTACCGCCCGGGGCAAGGGATGGTATCCTCGACAGCGTGCTCCTCTTGGTGGCCCATGCAACGTACTATAACTGCGTCTTCTGTTTCCCCAACGACTTCCATGCTGGGCTCTTCGACGAAGACTTCCGTGCTGATGTGGTGCGGTGGCTCTCCTTTTGCTGTCACGGCGTCGTGCTCACCCATGTACAGGTGCGGCGGTGGCCGATGCCAGCAAAGCGGGACTATGCGGCTGCCCAAGAAAAGCACAAAGCCGCGGTGGAGCAGGAGCTGATGGCATTAGGGTTGCTACAGCCGCCGCCCGTGGAGGAGGCGGTGGCTGCGCCACCAAGGATCTTGGCGACATCATCAGCGTCTGGGAGTCGCGCCGTTGCAGAGGGTGGGGGCCGATCCGTCTCCACCTTCTTCAGCACCGATGAGGATTCCTTCTCCATGGGTGATGTCGCGGCAAACAGCGAGAGCCGACTGGCGTACCAGCTGGACCGGTACAGCCGCTCTGCCGCACTGCACGTAGCCGAGCTGGAGCGGTGCATGGCGCGCCTCCAACGACGCCACGTGCGCGGTCCGGCGGGGGGTGGGGGGGTGAGCGGAGTAGGGGGCGGAGGTGCCGCATACCAGCGGCGGCAACGCCTCAACGGCGGTGCGTGCAGATCATCGGGCAGTAGTAAGCGAAACTCGCTGGTGTCGATCGCCTTGAACCAATCAGTGGGCAATCGAGCATCGTCAAACCTGAGTGACTTGGTGGAGGCGACAGGCGGTGGCCGACAGACGCCACCACTCGGGTTGTCTGGACAGGTGGAACATGCCTCGCACGCCGCCACACTACCGCCCAAGGTGCGCCGGGGGAAGACAATGTCCACCTCGATTTCATTGTCGACACCCTCACCCAAGCAGCGTGCCGCTGGTAGGTTCTCGCTGACCCCGTTGCCCATCGAGGATGGCGGCATGGCCAACAGCACCGCCTCTAATGTGTCCCCCACCTACTCCGAAAGGGCTGACGTTTCCGTCCCCCCTGGCCGAGGCAGCGGTGGTACTCGCGAGCCGCGCATGCCGAAACGACACCGCCGACGACGGCGTGGCAGTGCCGCCCAACGCGCCAGCCACGGTGGTCCAGAGGATATCCGCTCTCAGCTCCCAACGAGCGCCTCCCCACTTCTGGAGAAGAGTCTCGTCGTAATGGCTGCAGAACTTAGCAGGGGTAGCCTTACCGCGGCGACGAGCCGAGCGCCGGCCATCGCTACTGGTCCACTCGCACCTGGAAAGCATCCGACCAGCCCAGATGGAAACAGCAGTGGTGGCGACGGCAGCGGCGAGGATGGCCTTGGAGGATCACCGGAGATGCCGTCCGCGCTGCAGCGCGACGATACTAGGAAGGCGGGCTTGGCGGTTAACACTCGTCGCCATCATCGCGCCTCGGTGGCGTCACTGCTTTCGTCCTATCCGCTGTGTACCTGTCCACCAGCCATGAGTGAATACTGGCTCGGGATGCTGCTGCGGGTATCGTACTGGTGGACACCGCGAACCGCCCTGACGACGGCCATGGTAGTGATTGGGGCTGCTGCCGCCAGGTCACCCGCGGCGCTGTGCCACCAGAGTGCCCAACTCGTGCTATGGGCGTGCGCGCCACTGGACACAGAGGGCGCGGCTGTACCGCCGAAGGAAGTTTGTCGCCTGCAGCTCGAGCCGTGGCGACCGCTTTTCTCCGGGACGGTGGTGATCCCACCCATCAGTGAGGAGGCCCAGCTGGCGGCGCCGAAGGTGCGCGTCTATCGCACGACCTTGCCGAGACAACAGGCACGTTTTTATCGTGCTGCTGAGTCACAGCTGCTGCAACAAAGGCTGATGTGGCAAGACTATGATTGGAAGCGCGATGGTCCGCCGCCGATCCGCCTTGGCGGCGGCGCCGCCGTCCCAAATGCCCGAGCGAAGACGGTGACGACGTTGCCAGAGCTGTGTTCCTCACCGGGGGACCTCGTCCCATCGCAGAAAAGCTTTCTCCTCTCGCCAGTCGACTCCCAAGTCGGCATCACCGCCCCCGCCGGAGCTGCGCTGGTAACGCCGCCGTCGGCCATTCCCGCGGCGGCCACGCAGATGCAGGAGAGTGGTGGGACTGACATTGACGCAGCAGCGGCTGCGGCTGTGGCTGTGGCGGCTGTTCCGCGCTTTGGCACCGCCCTCCTCCCCATCGTGCCACCCATCGCCGCCAAGGACGTGGTGGCGCTGCGGACGGTCAGCTCGACGGCGATGCCAGGCGCAGCATCCGCGACGACGGCGGTGACAGGGGCTTTTGGTTCTCTGGGGGCGAACAACATCAAGCGCTACGGGATCGGCAAGTCTTATCAAGGCTCTACGTCACCATTCTTTCTGTGGTACTCTACCAGCCTCTCTGCCCGATCGCCGTCGTTGCCTCCGCGGTCAACATCGCCGTGGGAGAGCCACCCATCCCTTGCGGGGTGGCCCCTCCACACACCGCGGGGGGGCAGCGTGAAAGGCCGGCCAGACTCAGTGGAGGCCGCTACACCCGACGCGACGTCGCTCGCTGCGTCACACGAGGCCTCGACCTTCTGGGGGCCTTCGGTGTCTCTAGGGGCCGCGCTCCCCGCCTCCGGCCACGCGTCACCGGCGTACGGTGCCCCTGACTACCGCACGTCGCCACAGAACAACACCGCTTCGACGGGTGTGAACGCTGGCGCTCTGCTGGGCAGCTCGGTGCAGCGAAGCGACACCGTCAGCAGTGGTGGTCGCAGTCGCAGTCGACACTTCAAAGGTCCGCACGCATCTCAAAGTTTTAGCGGCGCCGGGGACGCTGATGATGCGCGGCCAAAGCATCGTCGAGGACAGCAGAAAAACGCATTTAGCATTACGGCTGTGCCGCGTGAGGAGGCGAATCTGCGGCCACGCCGTCTTGGACCTCTGAAATCCGAGGCCCTGCGTCGCTGCGCGCTCTTACTAGGCGACATGCACATCATCAGCGAGCGTGACCGAGTGGCTCGGCAGAGCTACGTTGTGCAACACCTGCAGATCGCTAACGCCATGGCTCACACGCAGTCGGAGTTCATGATGCGTCGTTACTGTCTGCAGGGACGTCACGCTCTTGAGAGGCTCTTGATAAGTGACGCTGGCACAGATGGCGCACCCGCACAGAACGCTGCACCCGCGGCCGTGCGACGCACTGAATGACGAAGAGGATGAGAAAAAAAGGGCACGAAATTCTCTCGGAAGGGGCTCTGGCGGAAGCGCATGCGTTTCGCGAGGTGCTCTGTACCTGTCCTTGTGCTGACATTTGCAGATGTAGATTATTATTTTTTACGGCCGCTTCATGGGGGGAGGGGAGGGGGGGGGGGGCACGCATGTGTACGTGTGGGTGGAGCGGAGGTGCTTTTTTGATGCGTTGTCCTTGCGTGCTCCACACTGAACTTTATCCTTGCTTTCTAGACTCGACGCGTCGATCCCCCTTCTGCTTGTTTCATTTGCTCCATATCTTCTCCACACGCGTGTCCGATGTTCACTCTTCACCGTTTCCTTCTTTGTGCCCCTTGCACATACGCGACCTACAACTCTCTCTTTACCTTTTGTTGTGGTTACGTCGCTGCTACTCTGTGTACGCATACACACAAACACAGACGCATATGGGGGGAGGAGGGGGTGGGGCTCTTCCTCGTGCTTTTCGGGGCCCATTCATACACCTGAAGAGGAAGACAAGCAACTGTGGCAATGTGCAGTTGCGCGGATATGGAAGGCTTCGTTGTTTTGGTGAAGAAGGAAAGAGAGCAGAACGACGTGCTCCTCCCATGTATAGACATTGAAGTACGGGTTGATCCTGTGTATACGTATGTGTTTGTGTGTGTGTCTGTGCATGCTTAGTAAGCCACCGCTGCCGCTGCAGGCCTCCTGCTCCCCCTCCCCTCCGTCCCCTTACCTCTTTTCCCTCGCTTCCTTCCAACCCGTGGCGCCGTCCCTTTTCCTCGACGCTACGGTATAGGAAGAAGGTGAGGAGGAAGGGAGGGGTAGGACGAGGGTTTGAGGTCTACGAGAGCAAAAATGGAGCCACGGGCAGACGAGGAGCGGATGAAAGAGAGAAGCCGGTACTCTCTGTCCTTCCTTGTGGTGCGAGAAGGAGGCGGAAGGCTGGTGATCACTTCGGAGGGAAAAGGGGAAAAACTATTTTTGCGTGCTTCACCACCACCACCACCACCACCGCAACGTCCGTTCCTCCTTAATTAATTAATGATACGCACCAGCACAGTCATCTGCTTTATCTTCCTTTCCTGCTCAGTTTTTTTTCTCCCTCCCTCTCTCTCCTCCTCCTCCTCCTCCTCCTCCTCCCTCTGCTCCATTGTTTGCTTCTTTCGAGAGAGAGAGAGAGAGAGAGAGGGGGGGGGAGGGGAGGGCGAAGGACACCCCGTCACTATAGGAAAAACGGCCACAAATCGCTTTCCTTTCGTGTGCGATTCGGATTCGTTAGATGTTTTCCATGTAGAGGTTACATCTCTGTCCGTCCTCTTCTCTGTACGGGTCCCCTGTCTCTCTCTCCCTTTCTCTCTCTATATATATCATTGTGCATACGCAGGCCGTCCATACGGCTCCTTTCCGAAGGCACCCGAGATTTGGGAACTCCAGCTGGTATTCCTCCTACAGAGGAAAGAGGAGGGGGCAGGCTTTCGTGCGGCGGTACGCTGCTCCCTGCACGGGGCTCCTGTATTATCACGGAAGCACTCACACACACTTACATCCCAACACTTGGTGGTAGAGTAAACGATCGGAGCATAAACTAAAAAAGTAGAGGGAGGCGGGAAAGACTCATCGCGACCCTCATGGACTACGTGGCTCCGCTTGCACCCCTCACGGCCGTGAATGCTGGTCAAACGCTTTCCTCTTCTCTCCCGCCTCCTTCCTTTCTCGCAGCGACGCGGCGCGCAGGCCCCAGCGGCGTCACGCCCCCTCGGTCACTCACTGCCCCAACGTTACAGGAGGCGATGAGCCATAAGCCGTATGCGGTTGCCTCCGCTGGTGCGGAAGCCGCTCCTTCATCTTCCTCCGCCTCGCCTCCTGGAAGCTGGGAAACTTCTCAAATTCTACAGACACTTTGGTGGATGAACGAGGAGAGACCCCGTCTAGGAGATGGCACAGCCTCCGCGGGCCGGTCCTCTCGAGTAGAGAATCGGTGGGCGACGCCGGCAGCAGCAGCACCGCTGGCGGTGGTATCACAGGGCAGCACCTTCCGACTGCCTCATGTCGCCTCCTCTCACCGCTTCCAGGGCTCAGCCGCGACAGACGCCTTGACAAGCGCTCCGACGGCGCAGCGCCGTCACGTGCGACGCGCTGATGATGGGTCTCTTAGCGCAGCAGAGCAACCCCCGTACGTCGAGGTGGCGGTAGAGCGCACTCCAGTGAATTCGACAAGGGTGAGTTCTTCCTCCTCGGCGGTGGCTCCTGCTGGCCTGGTACACTCTGCTTACACACCGCGGATCACTTCTGCTGCAGCTCCTCCCATAATAGCCTCGGGGGCTCCTGCCCCGCCCTCGCCGACGCCAGCTGTCGCAGCAGTCGAGACGCGTGCAACGGGGGACAGTCGAGGGGTTTCCTGGCCCTCCTCAACTGGTGCAGGGATCGGCAGCCTACCGTGGCAGCGCGCCTTCGCCTCACACGCGCAGCAGCTGCTTCTGGAAACACAGGGTCAAGTCGAGGAACTGCGGCGATGTCAACTGAGGGCTAAGCAGGAAGCCCAGCGTGCCGAGGCTCTGGCTGCGTCTCAGGAAGTATTAGAGAGACAGCTAAGGGAAGCGAACGCACTGCGGGCTGCAGAGCGTGCGGCACACGATGTGGCAGCTGCCGAACTCTCCCGGCAGGTGCTACAGCTAGAGGAAACCGTCGGTGAACTGCGGCGCGCTAAGTTGCAGCTGGAGCAGCAGAAGCAACGATGGGATACTTCACCGATGGTGCCGGCCGAGGACGTGCAGGTGCTCCAGCAGGCCGTTGAGGAAACCCATCAGCAACAGCAGCGGTACGAGATGGAAGTGGTGCAGCTTCGCACCGAGCTGTTCGCAAAAGCCGAGCAGTGGGGTCGAGCGCAGCAGAGCTGGAAGCAAGAATCCGAAGCTTGGGCGCACGACAAGATGGTATGGGCTGCCCGCGAAGCGCAATGGGAGGTGGACCGAAACCGACTTGAACGACAACTACAAGAGGCTCGAGAGGTAGAGGTGGTTTCTCCGAGGTGTGCCTCTCCGCTTGCTGCGGCTCCAGCATGTCAGCCAGTCAAGGAGGAGGAGGAGGAGGTTGCGGTCAGCATAGCAACACTCGCATCGGGAACGACCCGCGCCGATGCAGCCACCTCCACCGCTTCTCAAGAAACCGAGGCGCCACGCGCGTGCAACCCTCACCTCGCCATGGGGCCACCGGGACCGAGGCTAGCGACAACCCGAGGCGTCCCCAGCGATGTGCTGGCGCAGCAGCACATGAGAGAAGAAGCGATGCGTTCCCAGCTCGCCCTCGCCGAGGATCGCCTGCACGCGGAGGTGCAACGGCGCCGTGTGGCGGAGCAGCGATGGATGGCACTCCTCCAAGAGCGAGCTGTAGTACCGCAGGCGCAGGCCGAGACGCAGACGGATGGCGTTTATGGTGGGAGCAGCACGTCCTGTCGCGGAGACCACGAGGCCGAGACAGTGACGGAGGGAATGGTCGAGGAAGAGGTCCTGGTGCCGCATCCACATGCGGATGGAACGCTTCCTGAAAGCCCTACCCTACCCGAGGATGCCACCGTTGCTCTTCGCAGCCATAGGCAACGCTGGTCAGCCCTCTGTTCCTGTCTTGGATCATTTCTTCGGGATGCAGGCCTGCTGGAGCTGCACGAGCGTTTCGAAGCGCTGCGGATCGCCGCGGAGACCGAGGAGGAGGGGGAGGCTGAAAGCGAGGGGGCCGTCAGTGTCACCGATATCGAAAGCGTGCTCTCTGTCGCAGCGAAGATGACAGACGCGAGGGTTTGGCATCGTATCGCGATTCTAGAAGAGGCTGTCAAGGAGGCACGAGTGCAGAATGAAGTGCACCTGGCCGCCCTTCAATCAACGGAAGCTCAGCTGCAGGACGCGCGCCAGGTGCTGAATGCGTGGCAACAACGGCAAGCCAAGCTCACAGCCCAGCAAGACGTACAGCGCACGGAAAGACAGCAGGCAGAACGACAGCAACTCAACCACGTGGGGGAACTTGTGCGGCGGATGCTGCGTGAGTTGGCCCCGCCGGCGACGACACGGAAAAGATGGGGCAAGGGAGGTGATCGACGCGCGCTGTACCCAGCGGGTCAGGCGGCGTGGAGCCGCACCTCGAGAGCAGTAACGAACATGGAGAATGCCGGTGTGACTCTCACTGCCTCAACCCTCCTCCCCTCGGTCGGTGCGGTCTCTCCGATGGAAAGCGGCGCAAACACGAACAACAAAGATGCAGCCCCCAACGCAGCCCTGCGAGGTGTCCCTCTGCACGACACACCAACTTCTGTCGCTGCCGCCAATGCAGAGCCATGGAGAAGCAGTTCCGATTGGGTGGACATGCAGGAAAGTGAGGGAGTCTGCCATGACGAAGCGTACCCCCACAGTGGTCACCCCGCTGAGGTACGACAGGCCCCGGTGACGGGCTCCAACAGAGAAAAAAGAACGCCCTCCTGCTCCACAGCAGGGACACTGGCTGCTCTGAAACAACTTTTGCGGCAGCTGCGGGCTGCGTGGGCCCGGCGGCAGCGCAGCCTGGTGAAGCGATACTACGCGGTGCAGAGGCACGCCAAGACAGCCTTAGTGGAGGCCGCGCACCAGCAGAGGCAGCAACGCACGATGGAAAGCCAACAGAATGCCAATCTTTTGGGCGAGCTCCGCACGTTGACGCAGCGCCACGCTGAGGAGCTACAGCCGCTTCAGCGTGAACTGGATGTTGTCAAACAACTGAGAGCGCGAGAGAGCGTGCAAGCGCGGCAGTCGCTCAACGAGAGTGAAAGTGAGTGTGCGCTACTCCGCCGACGCCTGGAGGTTGCAGTGGAGGAGCTCCGTAAGGCCGAATGTGCGCTCGTCGAAGCTGACATTGATGGCAACGCACAACGCGCCGCTCGCGCGCAGCTGCAAGAAACCGTGAACGACGTCACTGCGGACCGTGACCGCTTCGAACGGCGCCAAGCTGACCTCTGCACGCATGTGGAAGACCTTGAGGTGCGATTGCAGTCCTCACAGCACACCCAAGCAGCCTTACACACCCTTCTGGCATCCTCCATGACGTTCGTGGCCCAACTGCTCACCGACAGCATCCAGCAGCGCCATCATTATCGCATCCTCCAGGCCCTTGCCTTGTGTGACGCGCAGACCCTTGCGGCCGTGGAGCACGCGTTGCTTCAGGTGAACACCGAAGCGCTGGAGGAAGGTCTTGCCATCTCCTCGACTACATACAAGGGCTCTCCTGATGAAGTGAGTAGCGGGGGTTCCCCCTCCCCTGCTCACCGCCTGCGAGTCGCCGTCCTCGCCGTCACTGCTATCTGGCGTCTAGAACGGCTCTGGAGGACGCGGCAGCGGTTGTGTGGAGTTGATGCCGTTCTCGGCAGCAACATTTCGTTAAGGGGTATGACGACAGCGACGAAGGGGCAGCCGACCACCATCCTAGAGCCCCTTATGCTTGGCCTCGCTTCTTTAGAAGAATGCGAGCGAAAAGCACAGCTGCCTCGTCAAAGCGCCGTGTGGCCGTTGAGCTCACTTCACCGCTACATACTCCACCTAGGCTACGGCGTGCTACCCGACGTGCGGCTGCCCCCTGTGCATGAGCTGGCGGCGCCACTGGTGGCCAGGCTGTCTGCGACGCCACACACACCGGCTGTCGAGGCGGAGGTGCGTCTCGAAGAGGGCGAAGCCGGAGAGGCGACCTGGCGACAGTTGGATGCTTTTGCTTTGGGGGATGCGGGCAGGGCATCGCGGGTGTCAACCCCATCGGATGGGATCTTCAACGCATCACAAGTGCCGGTCTCCGCTGCGCAGCAACGGCTACCGACTCAGGCGGAGCTGTTTGCGTACTTACTGGAGGTGACACAGTGGAATAAGGCAGCAGGTGCCTCGATCTATGTGCGGGATGCCGTGATCGCCGCTGCGGGGTGCGCTTCAGCAGCGACGCGCGTACTCGATGCGGCACGACTGCATCGCCGCCTGGGTGACCATCACTTCTCGCAAAAGGTCATGGCGGGCCTGTCCGCGGAGGCTCACCTCACCGATCGATGTGGTGGTGACACCTCGCCAGCGCTAACGAAAGCCTTCCCCATCGCCTTCCCGGCCTGCATGCCCACGGCATTGGCTGCAGCGCTACAGCTGCATCTTACCTGCGCCGCCACTCGTACGAATCAACTGGTGGAAGCTCGTGGGCTCCTGCCGCAACTCATCGAACAAAACGGGCGACTCGTATCGGCGCTAGAGGTGCGCACGCGGGAGCACGATGCGGTCGTGTTGGAGATGCAGTCCCTGACTTCGCAGCTGGTCGAGGCACGGGTGGCTAACGAGAAGAGCACCGTGCTGCGAGAGAAGCAACTGGAGATGCATGCACGTCTCTTGAAGGAGCGCAAACTGCGGCGCGATGCGGAGGAGCGGGCTTCGCAACTTCAAGAAGCCCGGGTGCAGTGGCTCGGTGAACAGGAGAGTTTCAAGCGTGAGGTGTACGCGCTGAACATGGAGCTGGCGAACACCACCAAGCCCATCACGGCCGAAGACCCGTCGGTGATGTCCATCCAACACGATGGCCTGGCTTTTGCTAGCGTCGCACGGGATATGGGCTCGCACTCCGTGCGCAGTGGCGGTGCGGCCACCGCTACGGTAGCCTCCACCGTGACGAGAGTGCAGGACCGCAGCGTCCTCAGTGAAAGTGAGCTCTACCACGAATTGCTCCGCTCTCCCGCTTCGGTCGGCGCAAGGCACCCGGAACAGAGGCCTCCCCACGCAGGTGCCAGAGGTGCAGAGAAGGAGAGGAACGACAACGCACCTTCTGTGGCTACGGTATCGCTTCCTCAAACACTTTCTCTAAAGTATTATCACCGAAACAACCTCCCTGCCCCAAGGGAAGTCCCACAGCTGGTGGCCGCAAGTGCTCGCTCAGTGCGTCCTTCCTTTCGCGCTGAAGAACTGCATCCTGGCTGGCGCCCTGCGCCATCGTTCACTTCCAATATATCGAACACGTCCCAGCAGCAGCCATTACAGGCCTCCGATCTTGACTTGTTCGTGCCGATGGTCGCGCGGCGAGGTGGTAGCTCTTTCGATAGCCACGCCGATTCCCTGAGAGGCGAGAAGCCGCACCACGCCGCCCCAAGTCGTGACAGCCAGCAACCCGCACGAAGGTCGATCGCTGGCGCCTCCGTCTCCTCCTCCTCCTCTTCCTCGTCTTCGTCCTCTTCTCGTTCTTCGCCCAGCTTCCAGTGTGAGGGCGCGCATACGCCACGTTGTCGGAGGCACTCGGATTCATCATCGTCGGGTGCCGCCGTGGATACAGTGTTCATCCCAAGCGAAGGCCAGCTGGCCACCCCACCACCCCTCGCCATGATGCCAGAACGGCGAACAGACGTAGTTCTTTCAGCTCCTTCGTGCTCGACCCCGCTCACAGGGGCGGTGCAGCCCGACCGCACGCACGACGAGCCGTTGCAAGCGCAACAGCAACTCGGGCTGGAGGTCGCTGGGAAACGAATGGAGATGCACCCTCAAGGTGATTCGCGGCGGTCGTCCACCACCGCCGCTGCTCCTGTCATCTTCACCCCTGTGGTGTCTCTAGGGTTGCCCAAGCCCTCTTCACGCGACCCTTCCGTATCTGCCGATCGACCCACCGCATCAACGGTTGCGCCAAGCAGCGAGTGTGGGTCTGACACCTCGCTGACGGCAACGGCAGAGTGGATGGCGACGGTGGAAGGCGCAGAGAAGAGGCAGCTTCGCTGTGGACCTCTTTACTTCACTGCGCGGCTTCCCAGGTGAGTGAAACGAAGGGAATGCAAAAAGAAAGAGAGAGAGAGATGAGGGGCCTGTCGCGTCATGGCTTACAAAGGTTCGAAAGGAAAGTATAAAGATCTTCGCTCCCCCCCCCCTCCCCTCCTGCTCCCTGCCCTCGGGAACCGTGTCCGGGGAGGAGGGGGGGAGGGGGGTAGGGGTCAGCGAAGAGAAGGTGGGAGATGCATTCGTAGCACAAGGGGCACTCGGTGGCGAGAACGCTCCCTTCGCCCATCTATCGCGCTCAACTGCAAGAAGTGAGGGAATGCGTTGATGATGCAACACGCGCGCACACACATACGCACACGCAGGCTTGCGGAGAATCTTTCGTGTGATGGCCTTGCCGCCTTTTCGGATGGAGGAGGGAGGGGGGGGAGGGGCGTTTCGTCCATTTTTATAGCTCGAGGAAAGAGCAGAGGACCGCTCCATGGACATCTACGAGAATACACACAAACATACACACATATATATAGGGGTGTACAGGCGTGTGTGTGTGTGTGCGTATCATCAGGCCAGCAGGCCGCAGGGAAAAGGAGCTGGAAGGGGTAACGGCTGCCTTCACATCCCCTCCCGATGCCTTCCCGCCCCTCCCCCCCCCCCCCATCATCCCGCTCTCTCACCTACGAGCCTCTCCCTCCATTTTTTCCTTCGTTTCCCGCCGTATTCCCTCCCTCCACCCGACGTTCTTCGGGTGTCCTCTTTCACTTTTGCTTTGGTACGCGGGGGTGGCTGGGGGTCGGGCTCGGCGTACACGGGTATTATGTATACACACACATATATATATATATATGCAGATGTTCACCTGTATCGCTTCAGGTGTGCGTCGTGCTGGTATTGCCGAACAGGAAGAACTTCAGCCTCTCTACCCCTCTCCCTCGCTTCGGGGGAGACACAGGTGATGCACGTTGTCGGCACCGCCGACATCTCCATGAAGGCGGCCGTAGGCCAGTCTTCTGGCGGCACCGCGTCGCCGCCCCCATTGGTAGCTGCCTTGCAGCGAATGGATTTAACCTCCCCGCGCGGCACGCGGCACACGGCCCTCGCCCCTTCCATCGTAGCCGCTGTGCCTGCCCCTGCAGCGTACGCCCTTCGCTTCACTTGCTGCCGTTGTCGCCGGCCCTTCGTTGTCGTACCAGGGTCACAGTGTAGGCGTGCAGGGTCGCTGCCGTCCACAGCCACGGTGGTGAGAGACGCGTCCTCCGCTTTCCCCGGTACCGGAAGCGCTGCGTCGCCAGCTCCGCTCGCGTGGTCTTTGTCTGCAAAACAGCAGGGTGAAGACAGGAGCTTTCTACCCGGTGAAGCAAATACCTTAGCTTTGGCAGTAGAGAATTCCTGGGTCACGTGTGGTGCCTCACGTGCCTACCGCCCACTCCCTCCTTTGGTGGGACAAAGTTCGCGTGCTGCACCCTCTTCCACTTCGAGCACCGGGTCAGGCAACACGGATGTGCATGATGCGCCATCCAGCACGACGGCGAATGGAGCGACGAGGCCCGTGAGACGGTTCAACAATCACACCGATGCGGCCCTAGAACACAGTGCTTTTCTTGAAGCTCTGCCCTCGCACTTCTTCTCGTCCGCAGAAGTGCTGACGTTGGCTCAGGCAGCAGAGCTGCTCCTACATGCCTCCGAGGATATCGGCAAGCCCGCGTCGATAGGAGCAGCTGCGACTCAAGCACTCGCACTGCCACAAGTGTCAGTGCCGGTTTCTGCCTCCATCGCGGTGACAAGCGGGACGAGCCTCTGCTCGAGCGGTGTCCCTGCGGTTGCTTCCGCGTTCGCCTCCCCTTCAGCCACCCCTATCGACGTGGACTTGCTGCTGCCCTCGAACGCCACCCCATACCCTCCGACCACCCACGCGACCACGCCCCCAACGACAGTGGTGCGTACCATCGCGCAGCTCACAGCTCTGGGTGTGCCGGTCATGATGAAGCGGGTCTGCTCGAGGGACGGTCTCAAGTGCGAGGAACGAGGCAGGGCACCACAGAAAGAGAGATCCTCCCGGAACGGAGGGTGTCCTTGCGAAGCAGCCGGCATGGAAGAGGTCGCAGGCCCTTCTATGGCTGCCCCGCTCGGTATCCCAGCGACCGTGCATGCGGCGTGGGGCAATCACGACGTGGGCGAGGTCACCATGCCAGGGCCTCACGCCTTACAGGGCTCCCCCCCCTTCGCCCTAACACCCGTGCCCGACGCAACGGAGCAGGACGCCCTCGCGCCTCCGGAAATCACCTGCGTGGGTACAACTGCCTTCGCCTCCCCGTCGTCTCCTGAAGAGAGCGAGCCGTCGCCGCCGGATGAAGCCGCTGCTGCCCCCGTGGGCAAGGTTGTGGAGGTGCCCGAGCCCGTCACCCCAACCCTCCCACTCGACGAACTGTATCGCTGCTGGATGCGCATGCTCGTTCACACGTCTGCCACCCTTGAACAACCACTCTGTATGACGTGCTGGCGTGACGCTACTCTTGTAACGCTCCAGCATCGCGCTCGTCTCGCGCTTCATGGAACGCAGACGCTGCGCTTCTCCTTGTTAGACAAGTCTTGGCAGTCGATGTGCTGTCGCTTCGCTAACGCGAGTCCGAGGGCGACACCCCGCAGTGATGCAACCCCATCGGCATCTGCCATACCGGAACAGGATCTCCAGCGCATCCCGCTGGACGCCGTCTCGGCGATGCTCTTTGAAGTTGACGGGCCGGCGAAGTGGCTGGAGACGGTGGCGGCCCTCTCCAAGCCGCGCGCCTCTCCACGCCGATCCCCACCGCCGGTGCTCGACACAACTGGTAGGGGCAAAGGTCCGGACTCTGCTCCTCTCGATGCCCCAGCCCCTCCGCGTCAGGACGACGTACACCAGATGCTGGCAGAGCTGGAGGACCTGCACGCACAGCAGCTCTCCCTCAACACGCAGCGATCTGAGCTACGCAGCATTGTGGATGCGCTGGAGGCCTCGATGATGGCATCACCCAACACCGATGACACCGCGTGTGAGGAAGCAGCCAATGCCTGTCATGAACTCTCCCCCCTACCCTCACAGCGAGCGTGGTGCCGCCTCGCTGTCGCGCACAACAAGCGGGAGGTCCGTCGTGCCTTCGCTACAGGGGACGAGGCGGAGGGACGGCGCCGTTCCATAGAGGATCTTCAGCGACGCTTCAAGTTTATTACGTCGACATCGATCGATGCCTTGTGTTTTCCCATCGATGTATCGGGCCCTATCGGTCTTATCGCGGGGCTGCGTCTGGGCCTCGTTCTTCCTTACGTCCCTTCCTCGGGCCGCAGCGCCACAGCCGCTAGTTCTCCAGGCGTCCACCGCAACGACAGAGACAGCGAGGAGGTCCGGCGTCCCACCAGTGCATCGGCAGCCGTCTTCGCCTCTCTGCCTCTGCCGGAGGTCGAGGAGGCCATTCACCTCGATGGCTTCGTGCGCCGTCAGGCTCTTTACACACAGCTCCTGCTCAGCGGCAACACCAGCGCAAGGATGGGAAGGGATGAAGTAGGGGGTACTCGGTCGGCTGCCGTTAGTCCAGTGGGCGACGCACGGTGGAGAGGTGAACAGAAGCGAGGGCACGAGAGAAGGCAAGACATCAATGGGCAGGAGAGTGACAGGGCTGCTGCAGAGGGCCGAACAGAGGCGAGTCCCGCCGCCGCCACGACCGTCGATTTCCCCGCAGGCAGCAACACGCGGGTGTCACCGCTGGAAGTGAATGCGGCCTGCGGTTATTTGCTGCACCTTCTCGAGTACCTCTCACACGTGAACGGATTCGCCTTTCAAACGGCGGTGCTGCGTCCTTGTGGAGATCACAGTACGGTAGAAGTGCTGAAGCGGGTATCTGCGGCGTCACCCACCGGAAGCGTAGTGGGCTCTGCCATGACGCTTCTTCTTTCCCCCCTCAGCCTCTTCACGCGAAGCGCGGGTATAGCCGAAGCTGCACGGCAGCAACAGAGTTCGGCAGATCCATCAGTGCAGATGCCACGAGATGGTCATGCAACGCCGCCGTCGTCGTCCGCCGCGGCGATGTATGGGGTGGACCACACGGTAGACTTCTACCTAACGGATCGCCTTCTCGCATGGCACACGTTCGGGGAAGCCTGTACGGTTGTCGCTGCCTGTGTAAAGGAGCTAACGGAAGCGTTGCGCGAGAGTCTGCGGTGTTGGCGTGTTCGAGAACGCATGATGGCCGGAGCAGCCTCAGCTCCTATCACCACAGAGCCCTCCTTGCTTCCGATGTCTTTGGCGGCGGCTGCACCAGCAAATACGCGGCGAATGCTGCATCGGAGAGGGGCTCCTGTCCCACTGGGCCGCTTCGCATATGAATTTCTCCATCGAGAAACACAGGAAAGTGAACCTGACGAGCAGGAACCACCGAAAGTTGATGCCAACATCCCCGGTGGCAGCAGCGATGTTTTGGCGGAAGCTCCTCCATCACCCAGCCGCAAGTGTGGTGCACCGGAGCAGCGGCCACAGTCCCACCATTTGGCACTTCCCAGCGCCTTTCCCCTGCAGCCACCATACCGCATAAATGGAGACACGGTGGACGGCTTTTCCGTCCGACACGGCGCCGTCTCCGATGCCATCTGGACTTTAGGGATGAAGAAGCTCCTGGAGAATGTGCAGTGGTGTATGCGGGCAACCGTGGAGCTGGAGCGACTGTATGCCATCACCGGGGAAGTCGGCCCAGAAGAAAAGGAAAATATTGATGATGACTGGGCGACACAGCAGGACGCGCACGTCTTTTGAACGAGGCGGGGGTGGGAAGAGAGAGGAAACAGGTTCACGAAACGGCACATGAGGAACGCCCCTCCGGGCACACACATTTAATACGTGTGTGTGTGTTTCCCTCTCCCTCTCTCCCTTTCCTTCCCCCCTTCCCCCCTGCAGAGACAATAGTATCCACATAAATATATATATATAGAGAGAGAGAGGGACATACCTATGTGCATGTCATGTATCCCCAGCTCTTTCTGCATTGGTGCGTGTGTGCGATCTGGTTTCGAGTTCTCTGGTGAGAGTGCCATGACGCGTGTTTGTCCTCTCTTCTTCGCGCCCGTATCGTCGACAGAGTACCATAAACCACAGCGTTAGCAAAGGTGATTTTCGTTCGAGACGTCAGTGGGGGGCGGGGGAGAGCCATAGCCACGCTTCTCCCGACTCCCTGCCATCACTATCACCACTAACCGCAGCGGCAGCTGAGGGAAATGTGGCTCGGATAAGTTTTGAGTGATACAAAGCGGAGAAGATGCTCCCTTCAAATAGTAATGCAAACGATGAGTGATGGGAAGCGAGGAGGAGGAGGGGGGGAGGAATCGAGGATATGGCGCTCCGCCTTTACCCTCCGTCCCTTCTCGTAGCTCACCGCGCTCCCCCACCCTTATCCCTTTCATGCCCCCCCCCCTTTCACTCTCTATTTCTCTACCTTCCCTCCTCTCGCTCTCTCTCCTTTCAACGTCTGCGGCCGTACGAAGGGTTCACTCGACACCCCGTTTGCACCCACTCCGCCGTTGCTTGTCCAACCTTCTCCCTCTACTCAGCCCTCGGCTCCCCCCCCCTCCTCTCTCCCCGAATACATACACACACAGAGATACATAGAGAGGGAGAGGGAGTACCCGTGGACCTATTGTCGACAGCAACCTCCCCTCGTACGTCTCTCGTTCTCCTACAGGGTGTCCAGCAGGAAGTTGAGTCGCAGCGTGAGGGAAACCCTCCTTCTTCCTCTCTCTCCCCCTTCTCGAAAGTGAAAGGGAGGAGAAAAGAGAAATCTTACAAGCAGAAGCGTCTCTCTCTCTCTCTCTCTGTGTGTCGTGCAAGGAGGGCAGCCTGCATCCGACTGAAGTGGTGGGGCTCATACGCGCATACACAATATATATATATATATATTGAAAGGTCGCGCCGCCATTTCCTTTGGCTGCTCTGCTTTCTGTTCCTCCCTCCTTTTCTCTCGTTATAGAATATTCCCTCTACATACTTTCTTTGCATCTGCAGTCTTCGAAAACAGAAAAGAATATGGCGCTCAACCCTGTTGCCTTCTTCTCCCCCGGTTGCAGTCCGCAGTGCCGGCCATGCGTGGCAGCGAAGTCCGACTCCTTTGCCTTCGCGGGTGTTCAGTCGATCTCCCTCCACCGCGTCACCACCGCCACTGTCGTCGTTCCGAAAGCAGCCAGTAGTGACCCCTCCCAGCAGTCGCAGCAGCTAGACTCCGTCACGGTGACAGACTACCCTCTCAGCACTCTCTTCGGTCACGGCATCCACGCCGCCGTGACCGCCTTCGCGTACAATGACGAATACATGGCCTGTCTCACCGCGCAAAACCGGCAGGTGGTGCTGTGGCGCCTCAAGGATGCCGAGCCGCTCTCTGCCAAGAAAAACTGGACGACGGCTCTGTCCAGCGCTTTCGCCCACGAGGGAATGCCGTCGGCGATGTGCCTGGCAGGTAAACACCACATCCTTTGTGGGACCAAGACCGGTCGACTCATCTCCCTCAACACCGGCGTCGACAATGCGGAACCGCGCACGGTCGCCATACCGCCTTCAGCGCGGTCGCGCGCTGCAACGTCATCCACGCCACACCAGCAGCAACAACCGCACTCCCCGCTGACACCAGGTGCGTCTTTCCAAGCCACCGCCATGAATGCCGATGCCTCGGATAGTCCACCAGAGGCAGTCGAGTGCCTTCTCGCTGCAACCGCACGACCGGAGATCGTTGCGTGCGGCACAGCCGACGGAACGCTGTGTCTACTCAACCTTAATGCCAGCACCGGTCTCCGCATCACCGCCTCACTGTGCCCCTTTCCCCCTAAGGAGAAAGAGAAGGGGGAAGTGGCAGTTGAGATGTGCCCACTTCCAGTGACCTCACTTGCCTTTGAACCCACCACGGCTCAGTACCTCGCCGTCGCCTCTCAAGACGGCGCCCTTGCTTTATGCGACATCAATAGCAACAGCATCGTGCAGGTGTTTGAGGTGGCCAAGCTGCCGGAGAAGCGCATCTCCTCGATTACGTGGATACCCGGTGAAAGTGGGGCGCTCTACACCGCCACCAGCGATAGCACCGTACTGCGAAAGTGGAACATATCCAGCAAAACATCTGTGGGAAGTGTGAGCGTCATGAAGGCCGCGCGCACCGGCTGCGGGGCCAACAGCGATGGACTGGACACCGTGGAACAGGGGGGAGCGAACGCTCACCCCCTCCTGCTGAGCCCATCGGTGGGCATTCGCAGCATCGCTTGCATCGATCAGGCCCGCTTTGTCGTCGGGCTCACCGACGGTGGTGTGAAGGTGTACAACGCGGCGCAGCAGCAACTCGAATGCGAGCTCCGCACCGGGCATACCGACGCCACCCTAAGCTGCAGGCTGTCCAAGCACGACTGCAACGTGGCTGCCTCAGGTGGTGCTGACGGCGTTTTGCGGCTGTGGAACCTCCGGACTCTAAGCCAACAGGCGAGCATCCCGGTCGGGCCGGTCATGGTGCATGCAGTTGACTGGTCGCCCAATGGGAAGTACCTGGTGGTGGGGCTGGGTAGTGGCGAGGTGGTGGTGTACACCACCGCCACCTCCCGCGTCTCCTGGCGTGTGCCAACGTTTCCTGATTTGGTCTACAATGTGTGTTGGGCTGTTGGTGATTCGAGTCTGATCGTGGCTACGTCCCGCAGCGGAGTCGTGGCCCTCTCCTCGAGAGATGGCAAAGTGCTCCGTCGCTATCCGGCAGTCCGCGGCGCCTTCTACGGTGCGGATGTCGAACCCGTGAAGGGCAAGATGATGGCCGTCGGTTGCCACGATCATCACGTCTTCATCTACAACCTGTCTAGCAGCGCCGTGCAGCCTACGCTGATCTTGACCGGCCACTCCGATGCGGTGTGCGATGTCGCGTACAACCCTGCAGCGCCGCAATACCTTCTCTCGGGCAGCTATGATGGTACACTGCGGGTGTGGGACCTCTCCTCCAACGACGCCCACACCATCTCGGTTTCGTCACGAGTCCTCAAGGGTCACAGCGACCGGGTGCGCAGCGTGGCGTGGTGCAGCTTAGCCCCGTACCTCGCCCTCAGCGGCTCGGCCGATGCATCGGTACGGCTGTGGGATATTCGCAACGGAGTGGCCATCACCACGGTACGCGGACACAACGCCGACGTCATCGCCCTCACCAGCCACTCTGACCGACCCCTTCTCTTCCTCTCGGCCGCGCGGGATGGGACGATGGTGGCGTGGAACGTGGCGCTGCTGCGGCAGGTTTATCTCGATGCTGCGCTCGGCACGCTGGCGAACTCGGTAGTCGCTGATCCATCGTCTTTGATGGGCGTCGCCACGACCAACGTCACTGTATCCCAGGTGTCAGGGAGTGGCGTGCAGCGGCTGGTCAAGGAGCTGGCAGAGTGCGCAGCCCGACCGGCGGAGCGGCTGCAGAAATTGTTGAGCTTCTTTGAGTGCCCGAACGGAGCAGCGGAGGTGGCGCGGATGGTGCTGTACGTCCTGGATCCAGCCGCGTACAAGGCGTCGACGGCAGACGGCAAGCCAGGGAACGTGGGACTGGTGATCCCAGCCCAGAGCCTCCCCGAGGTAGCCCGGGCACGGGCGAGCTACGTCAACGAACGGGCTCATAGCAAGACAGTCAATGCGGCTGGTCCATCCTACAAGAAACAAAGGCTATTAGAGGCGGCGGAGGAGCTACTGCTGGTCGGTAACATCGAGGCCTACTGCAACACTCTGATAGAAGCAGAAGAGTGGGACAGAGCCATCGCCGCCAGCCCCGCCATCTCCCGAGCGTACTGGCGGAGTGTCTGCCTCAAAGCAGCAGAAGCGATGGAGATGGCAGGCGACGCCCGTGCGGTCCGATACTACATCATCGGAGAGCAAGCACACAAGGCTGCACAAGTGCTGTCTCGCATATCGCACGGCCTTTACGATGCGGCCATGACGGTTTGCCAAGCATGTCCTCAGCAAGTCGACAGCTCTCCGCAGCAGCAGCTGCTGCAACAACAACAGGTCGGAGAGCCGTCCCACAACACCACGGTGGATGTGAACGGTGTGACCGCAGTGACTCAGCAGTTTCAACAACTTCGAACCGCCGTGCTGTTGAAGCAGTACGCAAACCCGCAGCTCGTGGCCGCGGTACTGCTGATGAGTGGACTGAATGACGAGGCGGTAAAGGTGTTGCAGCACTGTGGTGATGTCGTGCTCAGCCATCTGCTCGTGCATACGGTACCACTACGGGAGCAGACGAGCATCGACATGGCATACCGTCTCTCCATGTTGCAAAGCGCACGACAGCACAAGTGGGATACGGCACTCCTGTGCGCCACGCGGCAGTCAAACCCGTATGACAGCCTAGCTACAATCCTCGCCCTGTTTCAAACCGCACAGAGCAAGCAGCTGGCGGGCAAGGCCACCGCCCAATCCCTCACCTCCGGCAACCTCGCCACCTTCCAAGGCGTCAGTGAGCGACTTAAAGCTTTCTACGAGCAAGTGCGAGGCGAGTGCGCGAAGCTGCAGCTGACACTGGATGCAGCAGCGGTGCAACAGCGCCACGCGAACGATGGCCTCGCCTCTCAGAATCAACTCGCAGCGATGGTGCTGGGTGCTGACCCTTCGACGGGGCCTACGACGGGCAGCGCCGTACTGACGAGTTTATGCGGTTTCATGGAGAGTCTCCTCAACGTGGTTCTGCAAGATGTCGACGGTGCCAATACGCCCTTCTACCTCCGCCAGGCCTACAGCGTCTCCGCGTACGTGTCCATACCAGTGGAAGCGTCGGGCAAGTCGGCTGGCAGTGGTAGTCCCTCCGCGTCGACCATCGGTGCCTCTATGGCGGTGGAGCACAAGCACTTTCTGGCGCTCGTATTCATGGTGGCCTCTCTCATGGCTGTGAAGGTGTATCGCTTTCCAAAGCTACTCAACTTCGCCTTTACCAAGGCGCGTGAGCTGGCGACCACCTCGGGCAGTCAGAGTCTCTCGAGCATGGTAAGCACCATTCAAGGTGCTCTCGGTGCGTACTCGCCACATTCGAAGGAGGTGGACTGCAGCGCAGCAGGCGGCACCATACCAGGGCTATCTGGGGACGGGCGGCAGATTACATCGATCCTCTCTGGGGACCCGGTCTACGGCGCCGTCCACGTCATGGAAGACGGCACCTCCTTCATCTCACGATCGGAGGCGCTGGCGTGGATGATGTGCGCCCACTTCTCGCCTCTCGCCACGGGCGCACGACTCATAGCCCTGTAGCGTCGAAACGGCACCCATTCAGCGGGGGAAAAAAAATGTTTTTGTATCTCTCGATACAGCGTGGAGGGTTGGGTGGGGGAGGAGCGCATGAATGCCGCAGTCGTGCAACAGGAGGCGTGGAGGAACAGCTTGTGCGGGATCCCTCTCGCTAGGGAGTGAGAGAAGGAGGTGGGGATGATGATGAGAGTAATCTACCAGTCACACACAAACTTATACAAATATATACATATATATATATATGAGAAAGGTGAATCCATAGAGTGAGAAAGATGTCAGGGGGAGATTTGACAGGTGAGAAAAGAAAGAGGAGGATCGCGAGAGAGAGGGGGGCTGAGAGAAATGTGAGGAGCGTTGAACCACGTAGTGAAAGGGTGTAACGAACAGAGAAGCGGGGGAGGTGTGCGTGTGCGGAGGGGGGCCTCCCACATACATTTATATAGAGGTACTTGTATTTCTCCTGCGTGCGTTGCGCAGCGATGGCACGTTTTGTTTCCGACGATTCGGTGACTTTTTTTTTTCGGGAGATTATGGTTTCTTGTTGCGGTGCTGGTGATCGTTGATGCTTCTTTCTCCAATAGATCGCATTCCTTCTGTGGTTCGCCCTGCCCCGACCCCGCCTCAACGCCACCCCAGCATGTTTCTTCTTCTTTTCATGACGAGGATCACAGCGATTTCCCTTTGCTCCTCCCAAGGCCGCTCCCTTGGCTCCCCTTCCTGTACCCTTCTTTTTATTATTATTACCGCCTCTGGCGGGATCGAGGCGATCGTACATCACGAAGCGCCAACCCTCTCCCCTCGCAACTTCGCCTTTGTGAAAAATGGAAGAAGAAGAACGCCATCGAAGAAGGACCGGAGTTTGACGGGGGTGGGGAGTGGGTGGGGGGGAGGAGAATTTTCCTGATGCTGAGCCAATATATATATATATAGGGCAGAGAAGCATCATGTGTGCTTGTGCACATGCACAAAATACTTTTTAGAAGGGTCGAGAAGCCTGCGCGGACCGTAGGAGGGCAGGCTGTGTGCTCTTGAAACCATCGAAATACTTTAGACAGGGGGGGGGGCACGCAGAAGAGTCCCTATCAACCCCGTTACGCCCTCTTTTTTTTCTCTTCCCCTCCCCTCCCTCCCTCCTCCTCCTTCGAGCTTCCCTCCCTCTCTCCTCACACTCGTCAAAGGCGTTATAAGACGACGCCTCAGCTTCGTACCCGTGTTTCACCATCCGCAATTCCCCCTTGCTTCACCCTCACACATCTTCTATGTCATGGGTATCCCTCTCTTATATATATATACGCCAGGAGAAGGCTACACAAGACGGGGGGGGGGGGGGGGCTATAGAAAAAGATAAAGGCAGAAGGGGGAAAGGGAAAGGATCGCGGGCGGACGAAGAAGAGAAATAGGGCGCGCCAAGGGAAAGGGATGTCTCCAACAAGACACGATTCCTATCGCTTTCCTGGAACGCGCAAGATGATCCGCGAAGGGAAAGACATCTCGAGGGGGGACCCCACGGGTGATTCAACACGTAACGCGTCCTCTTCTATACCTATACAAACACACACGAAACTTTTATCCCCCCAGCCGCAGTTGCTCCGTCACCCTCCTGGCTGTCACGGCTCCGTTGCAGGTGCGAATGGATGCATCTTTTGAAGGTGCGGAGGTGTGATGGTACGGTACGGCAGCGATAGAAATGTAGAGGTTGGGGCTCCTATGGGTCAGAGGGGGGAGGGGTATCGCTGCCACGCAGCCTTACGTCTCCCTTCCCTCTTCATCGCTTTCCGTCCATCCATTTTTTCTGGGGGGAGGGAAACTTTACCATAATCGCGATGTAAATGTGGAGAGTCGCCGCTGGGCATCCTCCTCCGAGTGGGAAAGGGACTAATTGGGTCAGAAGCGGGTGAAGACGAGGGAAAGGCGTTGTACGTCGTCCTCTCTTCGCTTTCTCATCCCCCTTTCCCCCCACCCATCCCTCGGTCGGCTCAGTTGCTAACGCTGGCTCTCATGATACTCCCAAAAAGAGGTTCTACACAGCAAGCTCTCCCGTTGCAAAAGCCGTCCTCCCCCTCCCCCCGTCATTCTCTTTTACCTCTCATTCTCTCCCTCTCTTTCTCTCTCTCTCGATATATATATATATCCTGGTCCTCCACCAGCGACATCAACACAAACGCAAGCAAAAAAAACTTCGCCGATACGCTATAAATGCTTCGCCCCCCCCCCCCCCCCCTTTTCACCGATCATCTTCCTCATCAACTTCTTCATTTTTTTTTCTCCATAACAGCGATCTTCTTTTATGCGTGTGGGTGGGAGGGGGGAAGGGTGGGTGTGATCGTGCCTTTTTGACATAGACGTGCATCGTTATCCAAACACGTCTCTGGCCTCTCGCTACGCTCAGCCAAGCCGTACACCAGCAACGAGCACTACATCTGCAGATTCTTCTACTTGTAAGAATAGGTGGCGGTAGTCAAGCAGCCGTGAAGATCTGAAAAAGCCCAGAGAGACCGTTCTGTCTTTCTTTGTCCGCCTTGGCAGCTGCTTTTTTAAAAAAAAAAAAAAGGAGAGGAACGGTGAGGGCAGGGGGGAGGGGGGCGAGGCTGCACGCTCATCCGTACCCATCCACTTCACACACCAGGCAACAAGCGGCCAAGACCACCTCCGAGATCAACTCCGAATAAAAGAGAGAGAAAGAGAGGAGGAAGAGAGGAGCACGAAAGGAATTCAGCTGATATCGGTGAAGCATCCATAAGGGGAAACGAAAAGTAAGACGAGAGGGAAAGGCGGAAGAGGAAGGCTGCTGCCTTTGTTTTCCTGTTTTAGAGGGCGAAGCAAAGACGTAAGTACAGTAGGGCTGTCCTGCTCGCATCCTCCCTCCCTTTCCCTAATCTCAAGGAGGACCCAGCTCATTTATTCGGAAGACCCAAAATCGACTCTCCAAGGGAAGTGCAGAGGCGCTTTAGTCTAAGTGACCTTCATCAAGAGTCAGTGTGTCTCTCTGCATCTATCTTTTTTTTTGTGTGTGTGTGATACGGTATAGGCGCGCTTCTGCGCGATGCCTAACTCTCGGCGCCACTCCAGTCGTGCGCCGCCGGGTTGGACTGGTGATGGCGGCGGCGGTGACGCTGGGGAAGGACCTCAAAGTTCGCACGGCCCCTCTGCAGATGTGCCATCGAAAAGAGGAGGGCGAACGCGTGGAGAGGGACGGTCGTCCTCGGCACGTCAGCGTCCTTCTGGTGGGCAGGAGCGAGGTGGTGTAGCAGGGAGGCCGTACCTGCGAGCCGCGGACGCCCAGGCCTACGAGGGCAGCGCAGAAGGCCCATCTGGGGGCGATGCGGTTGATCCGTCAGCCTACGCCATGCACCCCTACACAGGCCCCGCGAACTTCCCTCCTCCTCCGCCACAGCAAGGTTATGGGCCGGGCGGAGGCGACGTGGAGGCGGAGGATTATGATGGACACATGTTTGCTGACTACCGCGGCCCCGTTGATGGCGAACGTGCCGAGCGGCTGCAACGCCGGCAGCTTCAGCAGAAGCAGTACGATGAGATCCCGATGCCCCCAGACGGCGCAGACCCGCAGACCGTCTTCGCTTACTACCGAAAACTGATTGGACTGGTGCACTTTGTGCCGCCGCGGCACTGGCGTGAAATCCGATTTGACCTGCCCGCTAACGTTGCAGAGCTGCGTTTGTATCCGCAGCGGCGGGAGCGAGTGCAGGATCGCGAGCCCATTCGCCCTGCCTCCTGTGTGGTCGTCTGCCTGGACGGGACGTTGCCCGAAGACACGACGCCATCCGAGTACGCGGCTCAGATGGTGCAGTACATGTTCGACCTCTTGCAATATCAAAAGGCCTCCACCGCCATAACCGAGCTGCGCTTCGTGAAGAAAGGCACCGAACTGTCGCAGATGGTGGTGACACTCGGCAAGGACACCCGTCTGGCAGGGCGGGTGCTCACAGAGTTGCAGGCCGCCGGACTACGCGCGTACTACGGCAAGCCGGTCTTCGAGTTCCCACCCAATGCAACCTTCCAGGTGGTGGACTACCGCCGCACCCTCCACGACGGTCACGGCATCTCGGCCGATGACGTCGCCTTCCTTCTCGAGCCGGTTCGCCAGTACAACACCGTCGACATCAATGTCATCGAGGGCTACGAGCCTGGCGTCTTTTACGCTCCGGTGAAGCGCCCAGAGACTGTCTACTCCTTCCTGTGGAACTATTTCTGCTCCTACAAGTTCCAGCAGGACCTCTTCCGCCGGTTTGGTGTTCTGGTGACCATGGCGTCGTGCCCTCACGAGTTCCTGCAGAAGGGCGTACCCTACCACATCCAGAAGCAGCAGTTGGAGGAAAAGATACGAGCGGAGCTGCTGCAGAAAAGCATGCGCAAAGATGATGGTGACGGCAGCGACGACGACGATGACGACGCTGACGACGACGCCAAGGCACTGAACCGCGGAGTCGACAGCGCACCCGGGGAGGAGGGCCCGCCGCCGGCGTGGGCGATCAACGCTACCGAAGAAATCGACATTTTCTCTCCGTTGGCGCCGATCCCATCCTCCGGCGCTGCACCGGCGTCCACGTCGTTCACGACCCCCGCGACTCCGGTTGGTAGGGCAGCGAAGATGGCCACGGCGACCGCCGCCGCCGCTGCCCGCGCAAACACCGTTGCCACCACCATCACCTTTGTGGATGACGATGGCATGGATGATGTGGATGCTTTGCTGAAGCAGTACAACGCGGTGACGGAGGCTACGACGGCCGCGGTGAAAACGAAGTCGCACGCACCCGTGGACGCTGCTGGCCTTTCGGGCCGTAAGGACGGAAAGGGGGCTGCAGCGGTAGAGGAAAATGGGGCCCCTCCTCCCAAGGGACTCGATCCATCGTCACAACCGCCATTGCCCCTCGAGGCGCCTCCATATGCCTCAGGAGACGCTCCAGGTTGGGACAACGGTCCACGACGGTTCGAGGAGTCGTACCGCTCAGCCGCCGCCGCAGGGTACGTGCCACAGGAGCAGCGAGGGGCGCCATACGGTTACCCGCACCCGCTACCCTACGGCAACCGGTACAGCGGTTACGGTGATGGCATCCCGACGCACCGTGCAAGTCCCTATCCCGCCTCCGCCCAGTCCAGAGCCCCGTACCAGACTCCGTCCTACGGATACGGCGAGGAGGCACCGAGTCGAGGAGGCGAAGCGCCCGTGACAGCCCCCGCGCCATCGGCGTACCCGCCTCTCGTTGATGAAAGAGAGGAACTAGGGGAGTCGGAGATGCCGCCCCATGCGTCCTTGCAGCCTTCGGGTCCTCTCTCACGGGAAGCCGCAGGCAGCGGCGTAGCTGTCGGCCGATCACCACAACCGCCACAGCAGCAGCCGTACGTACCTGCCTCTTCAAGAGCACCGCCAGAGAGGGAAGCGCTGCTCTCCTGGTCGATGGATGAGGGGCCCACCTCGGGCTTCACCACGGCCCACGCGCCGCCTCCAGGCCCTCCATTGCCGATGCAGTACGCGATAGTGGATGCAGAGGGGGGGGCGGTGAGAATGGCTGAGCCGGAGAGTCGCTGGTCCGCGCCCCCGCCTGGCGATGCCGTCATGATGGGCGAAAGTGGCGGTGGGGTGTTGGGGGACTTCGATCCAGCCGCCATGCCGTACTACGCCGGCAGCGAGGGCGGGATGAACTTGATGTCGATGCAGGCCCCTTCGCCATTCGTTGGGGTGTGGGGCCCTCCTGGAGGCGAGGGCGGGATGCCCTCCCCATATGAAGGGGAGACGATGCCCCCCTACGGCATGGGGCCGCCCATGGGGTACTACGGATACGGCGGGGAGGCCTCACCGGAACAGCAGCAGCAGACGGCCTTCTCCCTTTCCCAGCATCCCCCCATGTTTGACCCGTTCCAGCCCATGGAAGGTGGCTGGGCGCCGGAAGGCTTCCCGCAGGGCTACCCGCAGCCACCCGGTGTGCAGGAGGAGCCCGCGCAACCACCGGTACCGATGCCACCACACGTCCGCGAGGCGGCTGAAATCGCTGGCGATGTGGAGGAGCGCGTGCAGACGGCCTTCCCCGCCTCGTGGGCTGCTGCCGCCGCCCCCGAAGCACCCCTCTTTCTACTGGATGGAGAATGGGGAGAGGATACTCTCGAGACCGACGTCGGTGCGGAGACGGCCCCGCCGGTTCTCGAGTTTATACCAGTGGAGGCGGCGGCGGCAGTGACGGAGTTGCCGGCGCCGACGACCGAAATTGCGGAGCTCCTCTCCTTCCTCGAGCGGAACGTTGCCGCTGTGGGACGGCTCCTGCACAAGACCAGTACCACCACCGTCGAGCAGGCGTGCGAGGTCGCGCCGTTCCGTGCTCGAGTCGCGCGGGCGCTGCTCATTGGAGTCACCACCACCGCCATGGCCATGGATTCACAGCCTTCGTCAGGGATGGCGGTAACGAGGGACCTCCCCGCGGCGGTGGCGGCGGCGTGGACCCTTCAACGAGCTGCGGGGGCCATGGATGCAAGGCCGGATGCCGCTGCTATCACCAACGATGACAACGGCTCCCACGATGGTGGCGACGCTGAGGCAGAGCAGCAGCTACCGGCCCTTCTCCCGTACCTCCTCCGGACCCCAGCTGGGGCGGATCTCGCGCTGCTCCTGGCCTTCCATTTTCCCCGCTCGTTTACCCGCCGCTTCCTACCGTACGCCCCGGCGTATATCTTTTATGAGCAGACCGTCCACATTGTGCTGACAACCGCGTTGCGCCGTGACACGCGAGCATCGAACCTGCTCGTCCAACACGTGGCGGCCCACTGGTGCCCCCTTATGCAGTGGTTACGGCACGTGGCCTACCACAAGGCGTCCACCGCCATTGCAGCCGATGCAAGCCGCGAAGAGAAGAGCCCGACCGCCAGCACCACCACCACGACGATGATAATGAAGCAGTTGGTTTCGGTGATTGGCAACACCATGGACACAGTTTTTTCCGTGTTATCACCGGGTCAGCGAGAGGCCTGCCGTATGAAAAGCGATGTCATGCGCTACGTGGCGGCGTTCGCGGAGGCCATGCAAGCGCCGTCCGATGGGCCCGCGCATGCCGAGGGTGGAGCTGGGGAAGGTGGTGCACTGCCACAGCTGTGGGGGCCGGATGGCGCTCTTTATCGGTCCGTGGTTCGGTTGTGTCTCAACGCAGACGTTTGTGACGGTGCTCAGATCGCCGCGCACATGTTTTCGCGGATGCGCACGCCCGATGGCGATGCGGCACCAACAACAGAAATTTGCGTCACAAAGGACCACCTCTACTTTTGCATTGTGTTGCTGTCGCGATCGCACACCGCACCGGTCTTGAGTTGCGAGACCGCCGCATTCTGCGGGGCCTTCCTCAAGTACCTCGAGCTACAACTGGCGCAGCAGCGCGACAGTGTGAACAGCGATGATGCCGATGGGGGTAGAAAGGCAGGGTCGGTGAGCTTGGGAGAGAAGGAGGCGGCGCAACTCTTGGACACTGCCTTCAAGGTCATGCGCACCGTCGACGCCTACACCGCACTGCGGAACGCGTACCTCACCCACAACGGCCCTATTACTCGATGTGAGGGCATTCTGGCCCGTCTCAGCTCAGAGGCACCGCCAGAGTCGCTGCAGTTGCGTGTCTCCACGCTGCGGGAGTGGTACGAGGGCGGCGGTGGGCTCACCCCAACGGCGGCGAATGCTCAGCCGCGGCAGAAGCGTGGCGTTGAACCAGCCGCCATTCCCGCTATTTTTTACTATCAGCCTTCGTCCCGTCGTAACACACGCTGGGGCCAGCTGCCCCAGCCTAAGCTGTCGGCCGGGTCCACGGTGAACGCCGCGAGAGGAGGAGGAGCAGCAGCGGCAGGAGGGGGCACCTCTCCGGGGGCCAGCAGCATAGCTGTACGGTGGCGCTCCGATTGGACGGCTGCCATGCGGGCCTACCCTCCATCTGGTTTGCCCTTCGACTCGCTGCCAGAGGGGTGGACATGTGAACTGGATCGGGGTACCGGTCGCTACCGCTTTCGGGGACCTGCCGGAGAGGCAGCCACGGCAAGCCTGACGCATCCAGTTGAGGGAAGAGCCTTCCTCGTCACTCCGCAAGCTTTCCTCCAGGAGGCGACCGCGGCTGCGGACTGCAACGATGGTGGTGCAGCTATGCGCGAGCAGGTGCGTCTCAAGGCAAACCGATTTCACTCGGAGGAGGCGGCCACGAGTGGGCTGCCACCCCCGGCGGAGCTCACCTCCGCCGACGTCGAGGCGTGGGCAGCTGATCAGCGTAGGCGCCACGCTTTTCTGGATGTGGCCGCCATGGAGGTATTGGGTCTCACCTACCATGCGGTAGTTCGGACCGGTGCAGCGGCGGCCGCTGCATCGTCGTCATCGCCCGTCGCCGGCGTGAAGCGCAACCGTGAGGTGGCAACAGCCTCAGCCGTGACGCCTGAGGAGCTTCAGCAACGTCTCCGCGAAGTCATCCCCGATTCGTATCCCGCCACCGGCGCCCCGTACCCATCGCTGACGCGCGGCTGGAGTGTCTTTCTCAACTCCGCCCGTGGCCAGTACGCCTTTAGTGGTCCATCCAGTGGTTCCCGTCAGCCACCGCTCTTCGTGCATCCCAAGACACGGAAGACGTACTTCATCTCCCCCCAGGCCTTTGTGCAGCAGCGCCGTGTCAATGTCGCGGTAGTGGCGCGGGTGGCTCAGGTGGAGCAGAAGGAGGTGGAGGTGTGGTTGATGGATCAGCGGACGCGACACCCAGCCATCGATGCAGCCGTAGTCAAACTTATTCCTATCACATACGGTGATGCAGCCGCGGTGATGGAGGCGAACGCCACAGCAGTGGAGGTGAGCGAGGCGGGGGTCCCTTTTTCAGGGCCGCCGCCCTCTTCCCGAGAACGAGAGTCACAGCACCGCTCGCCACCGCCTCCATCCTCCGCCTCCTCTCCTGCCCGACACCGTTCGGAGCGGGATGCGCGCGGTGGTGGGAGTGGCAGTGGTCGTCGAAGGCACGAGAATAGCGATGGTGAAGACTCGCACAGTGAAGAGGAGGAGGATCGCGACAGCAGGGATGGCCGACGTGGACGCGACCGCCGACGACGCGAACGTTCTCCTCGAAGGCGAGGTGGTGGGGGCCACCATCGGCGTTAGGGGTTTGGCGCAGCCAGCAGGCCATGGTATGTGGTGTGTGCGTGTAGGTGTGTTTGGGTGATAAAGCCTCCCCTTCGACTTATCCGTTGCGGGGAGGGAGAGAAAATCGAAGTTGTGAGGGAAGGGGAAGGGGGAAAGGAGGGGTCCCTACCGAAAGAAAGAGAGAATAAACGGCGAGGGGGAAGAAGGAAAGCGAACCGCTCGGCCTTGTGCGAGCGGATTTCCCCTTCATTTTTTTTCATATTTGCCCCTCCTTCTTGATGGTTGTGTGTGTGTGTGTGTGTGTGTGTGTGTGTGTGTGTACAGGTGTCTCTGCGTGGGTGTGTAACCGACTCCTTGTCGGAACAAAACAAAAAAAAGTCCGAGAGAGAGAGAGAGAGGGGGGGGGGGCGAGGAAGAAAGATGTGGTGTGTCGTGAAGCTGTTCGTTCGTCGTTATGGAGCTGGGTATCCTTTCCATAAAAAAAAAAGTGAGGAGAAGAGGGAAAAGACGAAGTATATCCTGCTATGCTGTTGCTTGGGTAGTCGTGGCGGGGATGGTGATGTGCTCTACGGAGCGTCCAACACGTTGGGGGGAGAGGGCAAAATGATTCGTTCCGTGAACGAAATAATGCGTATGTAACGAGAAAGAGAAGAGCGTCTGCATGGTTGTGTCTTTTATGGACAGCCTCGACCGAGCTCTTCCTTCCTCCTTTCCTGCCCCCCTTTCGAATCCCACATGTCTTCTCCACACTTCTACCGCAGCTCCTCGCCCCATTCCCCTCTCTTTTTCCCTCTCCTCTGGCAGCGGTGCCTTGTCACCATCATCGTGATCTCTCTTTCTTTCTGCACAAGTGTGTGTAGCCGTAACGGTTTCACAAAGAAAGTACTCCGTCCCTTGCAAAGGAAATCGTGTAGCACCGTCTATCACCAGCGTTCTCTGTCCGCTCATCGAGTATATATATATGTAGAGAGAGAGAGATCTCCTTTGTTTATCTCTTTTAGTGTTAGTGGTGGTATTGTGTATGTGTGTGTGTGTGTGTGTGTTACTGCAAAGCGAGAAACAGCAAACGAAAAGGAGTACGAAGGGAACCGAAGCGTCTACGACGTCGCGGTCCTTCCTTATACTTCTCCTCCTCTACTGTCTCCCCCTCCCCCGTTCGTCCATACCCGAAATCCCTTCACCCCACCATCCGCCCTCGGCCAGATGTCTGCCGGTACGTCAAAGCTACGCTGGGCGCAGTACGAGGGCGTCCACCAGCCTGCCTTGTTCATCCCCGCAGAGGAAATTGCGGAGACGCAGCTGCCACCCGGCTACTCGGCCGTGTATCTGCTGGGCCTCGACAGTACCGTTGTCGTGCCCGATGCGGACGTTACGCCCTACGATCCACAGGACTCGGCCAAGACATCTCACCCAGCCGCTGCCCTCGGGGTCGTGACGGCGCGACAGATATTGGAGGGCTTCTCCGCCGACGACCAGGCAGCCGAAGCAGCGCAACCGACGCCGGAGGAGAGGCGTAGCACCTCGGACTTTCTGCTAGATGAAGACAACGACATCGGTTACCACGGTGAAAGAGTGGCAGGGAGCCCACTCAGCGGCAGTGACAGCGACGACGAGGACGGTTCGGCTGCAGAGGCGCGTCGACGTCGCCACGAAGAGAAGAAGCGGCTGAAGCAAGAGAAAAAAGCTGCCAAGAAGGCGGCGAAGAAACGAGAGCGAGAGTTGGCGACGTCCGTGCCGACAACGCGCCTTCACCACCACGATGACGAAGACGCCGATGATGACGGCGACGACGAGCTCTTGGCGGCGCTGGAGTTGGAAAGCAAATATCGCCCATTGAGTAGTGAAAACGATGCTGAGCATGCGAAGCAGCACGGCCCCACGTCGGTGAGTAAAACGAAGAAGAAAGAGGTGGGGGCGGAGCAGCAGGATGGTTCGTGGACAGCCCTGGAGGCCAACCTCTTCTCTTCTGGTGACGACGACGATGACGAAGGTGAGGTGGCGGGCCCCTTCCACCGTCAAGGGGAGCAGCACCGCCACCTTCGGAGCCTGCAATCGGGCAATCGAATGGGGCAGGCGTTGGCGGCTTTGAACGCCTCCCGTGCTGCGCCGGACATTCCCGGACTCTCGACATCTTGCCCTTATGCGTATCCTTACCTCATGGAGATCGACTACGAGTATCAACAGATGGCCAAGGCAGCCACCCAGGATGGACTGCTGCTCACCAAGCAGGAAGGGGAGGTGGTGCGTGAAATAGATGCGGAGCTGCGTCGCCAAGCAGCCCAGCGAGCCTTCTTGCAGTCGGTGTTAGAGCAGCGGCAGAGGGATGTTGAGGACATTGATGCCTCGACGGGGAGCGAACTCGAAGGGTTGCGCAGCGCCATCGCGAAGTTGGAGAAGCCCCTTCATGTGGCCGATACGCTAAAACGCCTCATCGCCAAACAGGTTCCCGCCACCACCGCCGCCTTCGATCGCTCCGCCGCCACCCGGGCGCGACGAGCGGTGCAGCGACGCACTCGCACCTTTCAGGACGCTTCGGTGATGGGACTGCTGGAGCAGCTGCGCGCTGTTGACGCAACTCCGCGCGAGGACGCCGCGGAGGTAAGCCGAAAGTACCGTGAGCAGCGCAACCAGCACGAGGCACTGAAATCCAACTTCCGTGGGCTGAGCAAGACAGGCTTCTACGCCGCCCCGAAGCCGATGGAGAAGTGGCGGCGCGGGCGGGACATGATGCTGCTCATGAACGCTGGTGGCGAGGCGCAGCGAGTGCGGCCTACCTCCTACATCTCGCAGGCCTACTCCACGCTGCAGCAACGCATGAAAGATCATGCAGAGAAGCGCTTTGATCGAGTGGCGGTGGTTGCCCGTGATGGGGCGTCGTTTCTTGATCCGCACAGCTTCGCCGGTGCTAGTCATAACGGTGTTGATGGCAGCACCACCTCCGCCGCGCTGTCGTACGCCGCGCAGCAGCAGGTAGTCGCCCATCAACTACAGAACCGCCTGGATGCCTCCAGCGCGGTGCTGCGCCGCGAGGCGTTCTTCCAGTTTCACCCGCTTCGGTGTGGCGGCGATGAGCACGTGACCTTGGAGACGGTGCAGCTCCACCCCAACTTCTCGACGGCGAGCACGTTGGCCCCGGCTGTTCGTGACTCCATGGACTTGGGAGGGATCGGCAGCCGTGCCGCCTCCGCCGGGCGCGCGGACGACGCCTTCCCACAAACCGAGGACGGTGCCTCGCTCTCTTACTCGGCCCACAGTGTGGCGCCAAGCTCCTATCCTTACCTCTTCGATCATGAGCCACGTGCGAGGCGGCCGCACGGACGCCACCGCAGCGGTAGCGTGAGCGCTGGCATCGCCTCCGATACGGAAGGGGTCTCCCTGAGTACATCGCGGGCGACCTCGATGGCATCGGCTCACAGCGAACATGACGAGGGGGATGCAGAGAAGAATAGCCGGCACCACCGTGGGACTCGCTCCTCAACCCGGCGCGGCAATGGCGTGGGGGCGGCCACCACCGCTACACCAGCGGCGGCGGCGGGAGGGGGCTCTACGGATTGGCGATCGCATGCGAAGCGGAGCATCCTGGAACAGCTCACTCTGTACCGCCGTGGACGTCACGGCAAGCCAGCCGTGTTGAACGACGATCAGTGTCGAGATTTGTGTCGGCTCTTGTTGGACCGGGCCCTACGCGCGGAGGCGGAGCAGCAGGGCGTTTCGCTCGCCGTTCAGTCCAACAACATCAACTCTACTTTCACAAAGGTCACAGAGAAGCGACTGAAGAAAAGTGTCGACAACTTTCTCAACCGCCGGATGCAGCAAGGCACACTCTTCCCTCTCTCCTCCGATGCCGCAGCGGCCTCTCGTGGGGTGACGGGGATCCTGGGCAGCGGGGATTGGCCGCAGCAGCACCGGCGGGACACGTTACCCGCGATGCTCAACGAATCGGGAAGGCAGCTGCACGACGCCTCAGTGGAAGCTCGTCAGCGCGCCGTAGCGGATACACCCATCTTTGAAGACTAATGGAGGGACGAAGGAGACGCGCTGGAGAGGGAAAAAGAGAATGCGCGCGTTGTAAGGAGGAAGAGGAGGAGAAAAGGGCACCGCAGCTCTCAGATGTTATGAACTTTATATAAACAAATGCGTACACATATATATAATATATAATATATAATATATAATAACGTACACCTTCCCTCCATGTCCTCTCGTCTGCTTCGCCCCCCCCCAGAAGCTTTTTTCTCTCTTGCCTTCCTCCAGCACATCCTCCTCCGCCAACACCTAGCTCCCCTGCTCCGTCCCTCACCCTCCCATAAAAGTGCATGCATATACTTTGTTTCACACACACACGCCTTCCTCCTCGCTGCTCATGTTTCTTCCACCCGGTCACCTTCGCCTCTTGTTGCGATCTGGGGTTGTCCTGGAACCTTCGCCCTTCCTCCCCCCCCCCTCCTTCGAAAGGAAAAGAAGGAGGGGGGGGGAAGGGCGAAGAGGGGGGGGACAACGTCTCTCTTGCGAAAGGAAAAGAGTGAAGAGGGGGGAGAGGAACCAAAGCCGACCGAAACAATCCAATTTATGGCTCGAGTGAAGGTGTTGAAGAGGGGAAGGGAGAGGGGAGAGGGGGGGAGGGATGCCACGATGTAGCTAGAAGTGTGTGTGGCGGGTCTGTCTCTGCCATAAAGAGAGAGAGAGAGAAAAGCATCTCATATATATATATATATATATATCGTTCGTCCATGGTTCTGTCCCCGCATTACTAAAGTATTCCCTTTCCCCCCCCTCTCTCTCTCTCTCGCTCTCTCTTGATCAGCAAGCAAGAGAAGAAGAATGAAAGGGAATGATGAGGCTGCCAAGGAAACAGAGGATGGATGAAATGCCCCGCCTGTAGGAGACGCATATGCACCTACGGAGTCGAATCATCGGACGAAGGGAGGGAAAGGGAGGGAGCGAGAGGAAACATCCGTGGGAAGAGCGAGAGGAAAAAACGAAACAGAGAGGGGCGAAGGAGTGGTGGCGCAGCAGAAGATTTGAAGCGTGCGCCTTCATCCCTCTCTCTCTCTCTCTCTACCCCTTTTTGCTTTTCCTCTGTTTCGTGTATATCCCTTTCACAAAACCTTCTCTCCTCCTTCCTCATTTCTGAATAGGAGGTGAGAAGGAGGAGCTACGTCACAGTAAACGCCACTGGATGGTTAAAAGATATGGTCCTCGCATCTTGTCCGATACAGTGGCGTCTTGCAGCGGATGCTGGAAGCTATCTCCTCCCCTTTTCGCGGTCGTCATCGTCCTTCTCCACTTCCTCCTCCACGATGAACGCCAAAAACGAACGCCTCTAAGAGTTTGGGCCACCAAACAGAGAGGCGTGTGTGCATGGGTGTGTAAGCCCGACGACTGTTGTGGTCACCGGAGGCTGGGGAAGGGGCGAGTGTTTTGAAGGTGTATGAAGTCCATACCTCGATGCTCCCGGCGCCGCGATCGCCACCACAGCCGCTGCGCGCACCACCACCACCACCACCCCGCCTTCCCCGCGTCTCTCCCTACGATGATGATGACGACGTGAATAAAGAGAATGCGTTGTTGCCTCATAAAACGTGAAAGACTCGAACAAAGCCCTTCTCCAGTTGTTACTGCACCTCTCTCTCTCCCTCCCTTTCCCCCTCTCTCTCTCTCTCCCTCCCCCTCTTGAATGACAGCCGTACTTGAATTACCGTATCGGGAATCAAACGAAAAAAAAAGTGGAAGAAGGGAAGTTCTTTTCTCTCTCCCCCTCCCCCCTCCCCGTCTTTCTTCTTTGCTGTGGTTCATCACGGAACGTGTTCAAGTAATTAAATTATTTTAAAGTGAGGAGAAAAGAAGACACGAAGGAGGAGGAGGAGAAGGAAGTGGGGACCGCCGGCACCGACTTACGCAAAGAAAAATGCTTTCGTGTGCAGCCATTCAGAAGTTGGAACGCTATGGCGCGCTCGGCTTGAAGCGGCACAGCGTCGAAGACTTTGTGGCAGCTTCGCTGAAGGACATGCGTCGCTCGAACATCTATGCGTTGACGCTGAAGCTAACGTGGAGAGAAGCGGTGCAGGCCATGCGTGGGGATCCTCCCACGGAAGCGACAGGTGCTGCCGCAGACGCTGATGTCGAGGTGGTCTCCAAGCCACCGGTGCGGTATACCGATGAGCTCGTGTACGCACTCAGCTTCGCGGTCGCGCTCACCACGCAGCACCTCTTGGAGTCGCGGAGCACCGCATCCGCCTTGCCGGCATCATCATCTACAGCACCTGCGACTTCAGGTATCTTCGTGGAAACAGAGGTGGCTACCGCTGCCGCGCAGGCGCTGGACCTGCTCACCACTCTCAAAGATATGGCCATCACGATGGGTAACGGTGGTGCTCTGAGCAGCAACGTCACGTCCGATGCTTTTACGAAAGCAGCTGCGCATCTTCTGACGAGTTGCGTTGATCTCGTTCTGGTGCTGTTTGGCACCGACACGGCGTCGTCGTCTCTGACAGAGCACTGCGATGAGGGCAGAACGTCGAATGTCACTCCGCTATTGCCGGCTATGAAGCAGCACGAAGAGGCACGTCTAGTGGCGCAGGCGCTGGTGTTGGTGGCAGCAGCAGCGCAGATGCTGCGCCGCGTACAAAGACTTTACCCTCTCCCTGAACTGTACCACACCCGCCCGTGTGGCGCACTGCTGCGAACCATCGTCAACAAGTGGAAGCAGCAGCGACAGCAGCGGGGCCGAGGTGCCACCAGTAGTCGTGCTGCGAGGCTGACCGACGAACGAGGGAGGAGCTCAGTCTCATCGACGGCTACACCACCCTCCCCATTGTTGGAGCTGCTGCAGCGCTACGTGCAGTGGAGTGCTGCAGTGTCACCGAGCCTGATGATCGCCGCGGGACTCTTCACCCACTGCTCGCTCTTCCAGCGGCTCGCGATGCTTCATGGTGTGTTGGCTGCTTCCACACCAACCCTCCGGATCGGTGGTGCTGGGGCAGAGGTGCAGCACTGGTTGAGCCTGCTGCTGGCCAGCATCGCGTGCAACCGAGCGACTCGATACGCTGTGTACTACCGCGAAGATGAACTGCGCCTTCTGCAAAACCAGATCCGGCAACCTTCGGAGTACGCCCTCTTCACATTCACCACCACCCCGCCAGTCGAACCAGGACTGATCGAGTCGCTTCTGGGAGAGAGGCCGGTAGCTGTGGAAGGCGGGGGCGCGGAGAAGGCGGCAGTTCCGGTAGATGGGGACGCTCTCATGCAGGTACGTGCGGCACTGACCCTCGCGCAGTGGTGTGCCAGCGCCCCGTTCTTCTTCGAAAGCTTCTGCCTGGACGAGTCCTGGGGCTCCTTCGCACAGGAGCAGCGCCGACTGGTGCTCCTGCAGTACTCTCGTCAGCGCCGTGGTCTAGAGAAAACAGCGCGCAAGCAACGCCGCACCGACGAGGGAATGGCCGCCGGGGTCGCAAGTTTGGATGTGCACGCGCAGGAAAAACGCACTGGTAGTCGAACGTCTAGCCGGAGCTCCTCCGTCGACTCGGCCGCCGCCGCCGCCTCTTCGATGTCGCCCAGCTCAGAAGCCTCGATCGCCCACCGCCACGACTGCGACGACACGGCCTCCCACCGTTCTTTCCAGACTGACGTCGGCGGTAGCGTTACCTCGCTGGCCAGTCGTGCCTCTCTCCTCTCCACCTTCTCCCAGCATTCGGCAGCCTCTTATCTTTCCTTCCTCTCGGTGCTGCGGCCCTCCAAAGCAGGATCACTGGGTGGCGGCGGGACGTGGCGTGGCGCCGCCGACAACGACGACGTCCGTGGCGATGACGACGCCATGGCTACTCAGCGGCAGATGCACGAGTCGGAGGATGGGAACACAAACCTGCCACTCATTTTGTTGGAGCAGCTCATGCTCGGCCTACAAAGATTCATGGAGGCATACCCCGCCGAGCTGCTCGATCGCTACGGCCTCCGCAACCTGTCGTGGAGCTGCATCGCGAGAATGCTGAGCTTTGTGGAAGCGTCCCTGCCGAAGGGGCCCGTACCCGGTGCGGCGGCGAGGGTGGAATCGTCGCCGAAGGATGTAGGACCTCTTCTTCTGCGCCGCAGCCACTGCCAGCCGAATCGGCCGCTCTTCAGTCTCGCCCACGATGTCCGCTACAATAAGGGCATGGGGTACGAGTGCCTGGGCCTGCTCTTCGCCAAAGTGATGGCTCCGCTGCTGGACCGCTCCCCGCAGCCCCTCAGGTTGCCTACAGCGACGATGGCCATCGAAGGGGCCACAGCAGGCAGCTACCAAGGCAGCAGTGACATTCGATCGGAGGAACACGCAAGCGCGTACACGAAGCCAGTGGGGCGTGCTGTCCTATTGGCAAGCGATGATGAGGTTACTCGTCACGGTGTGGAAGCAGCGCTGTCGACTTGTTTAAGCGCTTATGAGGCCGTGGCGCCTCAGGTTGTCGATATCAATCTCTCGACCATTGTTTGCCTCGTGGCCCGAACTGCCCGCCGACGGACCGCAGCCGCAGCCGTGGAACGGGAAGAGACAACGAATATGGCGGCAGGCTCATCGTCTTCCCCGTCATGCGAGGACTCATGGTCCTCTGAGCGCGTCTCATTTCTGTGCGATATCGTCGCCCGGCTTGGCCGTAGTAATGATCTAGTGCACCTGATCGATGCGCTGCTGAGTGACGGCGCACCCCAGGCGGTCTCGCCCCACTGTGGCTCTGTCGCTCACCGCCTCCGTGCGGCTGACACTACACAGGCGGTGAGTGATGATACGGACGACCTTATCGCCCTGCTTGCGGTGCCGTCGGTGCAGCGAGCTGTAATGGAGGCGGCTGGGGCGTCGCTGGACCCCGAAAGCCTCCTCGCCCACCTCAGCGGGGTTCTCACGACGCTGACAGAGGGGGAGGCTGGCCGCAGTGGTGGAGATGATGGCGACGCTGGCGCGGTATCGAAGAATTCTCAGGAAGTAGACACCCACATGCGGCAGCTGCGCCTTGCCCTGATGCTCACCGAAACCCTCCTGCGTGGCGTGGCGCCTACCTCGGTGTCGGCCAGTGCGGTGCTGGAGCAGACGACGCAGATGGAGCTGCTGCTGACAGCCTCCTGTGTGCGCTATGTACGAGCCAGCGTGACATGTGAGCAGGTCGTTGAAGCTGATGAGCAAGGAAATGAGGAAGAAGGGGAGGGAAGCCACAGTGGCGGGCATGTCGAGACGCTCTCACGGAGCGAGGCGCATCTCCTTCGAGCAGTGGCGATAGCACACCTCTACACGATACGACAGTGCCGTGCCGTGACAGTCTTCTGCCTTCAAGATCTCGGTACGCAGCAGGTTCAGGACTACCTCCTCATGCTAGAGGAGGCCCTTTGGCAGGTAACCAACAACATCGGTGACCTCCTTGGGCCACTCAAGCTAGCGGAGCTGCAGCAGTTTCTGCAGCCAGGGCAATCGGTACTGTCCTCTACCACAACCCTGCCGCTGCAGCAACTGATGTTGCTTCCATCCCTCGTCCTTCAGCGGCTTTCCTTAGCCCGTGTGGTGAGTGCCGCGTTGGATGTGCCGGTGGAACCGTTCGAAGACCGCCGTGCGATGGTGGCGTACCTGTGGATGTGCCTCGGTGGTGAGGCTGCCCAAGGAGGTGACGTGGCGGAGTGCCGCACGCTTCCCTTGCTGCTCGCCTCCACTATGACGCCAGAGGACTGGAAGAGCTTGGTGACGCTGGGGAAAGAGAAACACGCGCGAACCGCTATGGTGGCCTTGCTTCACCGCTCCATGGCGGCTGCTCCGGTAAGGGAAACGGCGGCCTCCTTCCCCGTGACTCTCTCGTGGGTTTCGTGCTGTCTGACCTCTATTCCTGGAACGGTGCTGCGAGCGCTCGTCCATGTCTTTGTGTCCTGCCCAATCGACGACATCAGCGCCGCAGATTCCATCGACGATGCTGCGCAGACCCGGTCGCGGCGGCAGTGGATGGGGCTACTCGCAGCCCTTGTGAAGACGTACACCATCGTGGGGCATAACCCATACTGGCCCTCGCTGCTCACACACACGGTTCGTTGCTTGACGGCGGTAGCGCGAACATGGAGCCGCCAAGCCAAGGAACGGCACCCGCAGGTCGATGGGACGATGGAACGTGGCAGGCCTGCGGCTCACACCGCCCTACTTGCTGGGATGGCTCAGCAACTCTTATCGCTGCTGATTTGTCTGTTGCACAGCGAGCCGCACGCGCTGGAGACACTGCACAAGTTGCTGCTTACCTTAGCACGGGAGACGGCGACAATCACCGGCCTGTCCCGCAGTGGCATGGCCATCGCGTACGTGGAAGCGATCAAGATACCCGCGGCCACCCTCAGCGATCTGAGCGTGCCGGTGCCGCCAGCGGCAGCGATTCCCATCCCCGCCGGTGCAGAGGAGGAGGGCATCGGGTGGTCAAAGGCAGCGACGCAGGGCGCGACGGCTCTGCCGGACGATGTGGCGGTCTGGACAGCGCTGACGTACGAAGAGGAGCTCCGCGATGGTTGCGCACGGCTCTTCGCCCCCTCCTTTGCTCGACAGATCTTTATGCTGGCGGCGTTGCTGCAAGAGGGGGAGCCGAGGCTCGAAGATGCGGTGCAAAAGCCCATGCGTGTCGTGGCGCTGCTCTACCAGACGTGTGTATGGGCCACTCAAGCAGCGTGGCGTGCGGGGGTGGCGGACGGCGGTGGCATCTCCAAGCTGGATGGGACCCTGGCGGTTCGCTATCTCCTTGCTGTCACCGAGTGTTTTCATTCCGGCTGCACCGCTGCCTCCACTACAACAACTGCCTCGGTGTCTACTGCTGCGCTGCAGGCATTTCTAGGATACTTTCATGGTGACGGCGAGGCAGGAGGGATCGGTAGCGGCGGCGGCAGTGGAGCGCAACAGCGACGACTCTTCCCTTTTATCCCATCCTCCACCACAGTGGATCGGCAGCACCGGAGGAAGGAAGCACGGCCAGCCGGCTCAACAGCGACGGTGGCCGAGAACACGACGACGACTGCGTTAGCTGCAGCAGAGCAGCCCCCGTCATTGCAGCCTTCCGTTCTCATGGCTGTGGAAGCACAGTGGTGCAGCCTGCTGCGTCACACGATGCGGCACCTATTGATGCAGAGCACCGTTGGCGGCGAGTCAGCACCGGCGGCGCGGTGGGAAGCAAGCTCTCTTTTTCGCCAGCTTTTCTCCTGCGTGTGGGCAAGCGTGCGCCCGAAGCTGCAGCAACGCACCAAGGTTGGCGGTCGTAGTGCTTGCCCCAAAGGGCTGCGCCATGTCGATACGGTGGGAAAAACCTCGTCCACCACCACGGGCGCCCTCGGTACGGCGGAGCTGTTTGTGACGGAGGTGCTCCTGCCGCACCCCATCGCCTCGAGCTGCAGTGACGGAGCCACGGCAGAGCAACACGCCGAAGACGCCGACATACACGGTCTTCGGAGGCGGCTGGCGACGTTCTGGGAGCAGCCGCGCTCCGACCGTGCCGGCCTGAGGCATTTTTCCCCCGCCTGGGAAAGAATGTACGGAGGGATTGGCGGTCATGAAAAGGGCGATGGTGTTCAAGAAGGTGTGTGTGCCTGGTGGCTCCTGTGGCTGTGCGGTATCGCTGCCGCATTGCCCTCGGCCACCACCCAGAATAGGGCAGCGTCCACGGCCGATGAAGAGCGAGGCGTACTCGTGCGTCGCGCTCGGTCTTTCTTGAGCTCCGACGGCGTCCGCCAGCATCGCAGCCTGGAGCGGGTACTGCAGGGAGTCTCGCTGGTGATGCAGGTCCTCCCGTCAGAGGAGTGGCCGCCGCTCTTCCACTGGTATCTCGACGACGTTCTTACCGAAGCTATTCCAGCGTCAGCATCCCCCGGGGCAGACCCGGTCACCGTCGCCTCCGTGGCAGCGGCGGCAACGCAGCTTCTCCTGCGACTGTTCTCCTTTCGCCCACGTTTACCTTCCTCGCTGCTGCTGCCTCACGCTCAACGGGCGATCCTGTGGCTCTCGCATCCCTCGTCCCGCACGGCAGGGGTTCGTTTATCCACTGCGACAGCAGGTGTCGACGCAAGCGGCAGCGCTAAATCACTCGCCTCCCTGGCTATATCCTTGGCTGCCGCGGTCGCTGCCCATCCCGCAGTCTTCACTGCATCCAGGCATACAGGTCGTGATGTAGCCTCGTATTCCTCTGTCACCCAAAGCACGCTGCCGGGACACGCTCTTGAGGATCACGCTCGCAACACAAAAAATGGAGCTGTTGTGAAGGAAAGCAAGGGGCGCGAACACAACCCTGCAGCATCAGCGAGAGTTGCGGCTGAGCTGCTCGATAATGTGTGGCTGCTGCTGCTGTCCTTATTGGAAAAAGTCTCCCACAGCCCATGGACGCCGTCTCTCTCAGCGCCCCCCATGGTCGCTGCGGCCTCACGGATCGCATCACGGGGGGCTCCATCCTCGCCGCCCCTGCACCACCAAGACACGTGGCACCTCCATGAAACGGAGGTGATACAGCTCATTCTTCTTCTTACTCGAAGCTGGCTGGGTCGTCAACCGCATCAGCAGATACTCTGGAGCCGGTCGGCGATGGTGCCGCTGCTGCTCTCCTCTCTCTTCTCCGCCGTCATGCGGGGGATGGAACGACAGTGGTACCGCCCGCGGGTGCTGAACGTTCTGGCTGGCGGCTTAGCGGCGGTGGCGGCGCACGTGGACGCCGCAACAGCGGCCGCAGGCGATGAGGAACCGGTGGAGAACGACAGCAGCAGTGACTCTGACGATGCGCACACGCCAAGCAAGCCAGCCGAAACGCGAAGCGAGTCGCGCCACAACGCAATGGCTGTTCCCGCTCATGTTAAGCGCGCCGCCCTCGCGGCGACGACGGTAGCACTCTTTGAAGTAGCACAGCATCACGTGAACGTCTTCACTCGCTTCAGCACCGACGTTGATTTCCTCTGCACGGATGTCTTGCGGGTTCTCCGCCAACATTTCCTGCCTCGCGTGACGCGACCTCCGGTGGCTCACCGCGCCGGTGTGCACATCGGCGGCTCATTGCCATCGGAGAACACCTTTGCCGATCTTGCGTATCTGTGCGTAGGAAACATGGAAAGCAAGTCGCTCCTGAAGCAGGCGGCGCTGCGGATGGACGACTCTGACGGCGGGAGCGGTGGGGGCGAAGGTAGCGAGAGCGTCCACTCATATGGAAGTCGTAGCATCTTTCGCGTTACCTAAGCAACCATGCACTCCCGGGGGCGGATGAGCCCCCCCCCCCCTCTCCCTCCCCCTTCCCTTCCCCCCAACACGCCCAGACACTCGCCTTCATTACACTGAATACACACCAAAAGATAATACAGCGGAAGCGAAAGACTGGGAAATATGTGCGAAAAATAAAGAAGGACTGTGGAGGGGGGGAGGGGGGAGAGAACGGGGCGATACTGTCGAGCAAACAAGCCAAACAAAATACAGAGGGTGCAGCACTTCATGGGAAGAGGCGGCCCGTCGCTTCTGTCTCTCTCTTCACCCATCCCTCTTTTTCTTCTGTCCCAACGGTGTTTCCTTTCTGCAGAGCGTGCGGGGGAGAGAGAGAGAGAAGCGCATGCAAACCTGTCTTCTCTGTTTGCGTGCTCGTGTTTCTGTCTGTGTAAGAACGAGAGCGTGAGAAAACGCTTTTGTTGTTTCTTCTGGATCCTTTTCCTTCCTTCCCCTCCCTCCCTCCCTCTCTCTAACAAACGAACGAATGCTTCGGTGAACATAAATCGAATAAATGCAACATCATAAAAGGAAGGAAAACGCGAAAAGAAAAGAAAAGAGAGGGAGGGAGGATGGTGCAATACACGTCGAAGTTTTCTCCTCTCTTGTGTAGTCGAATGGCTTGCTGGTGTCGGTTTTTTTCTTTGCAGTTCTGACGTCTATTCCCGTAAGGAAGAGAGGGTCCAATCGAGTAAAGGAATGGACGGTAGAACGTGAGAGAGAGAGGAGGAGGAGGAGGAGGAGGAGGAGGAGAGAAACGGGGGGGGGAAGGATGAGAAACGTCTACGCGGTGCAAGGAGTCTCTTCGTGTCTATCGATCTGTTCGGTGGTTCCGTATCTGCGGGTTAAAGGGGAGGGGGGGGGTCTTCACGCGGTCGATTTTCGTTCACCTCTTCTCCTCCTTCTTCATCCCCTCCCCCCCTCTTATAACGTTTAGCACACAGGCAGACAGCTACACACGCACCTCTGCATCTATCTATCTATCTATATATATGCACCATACTTCATGATGCGAAAAAAAAAAGAAGTGCTGAGAGTGTTCCCGAACCCCGGGAGCATCCAAGAGCGCATTCATGTGTGTTTCGCACATGTATAGAAAGATAGAGAGAGAGAGATCTATGACCGTTCGTTCATGGACGCAACGGGAGGGTGATGATCTCCTTTTCATCCACCTTCTTCACTCTCAAGCATCTCCTCTTCCTCCTCCTCCTCCTGCTTTGACATCTACATCTTGGTCTGCCGCTTCGTTTCACGCGCACGCGCACACTTGTGATGATGACCGTCTCTTCCATCAAAGGTGAGTGGGTGGCACCGCCCCTGCGTAATATCCCTATAAATATATATAGGTATATATATATATATATATATATATACATTCCTATCCCCTTGGGATAACTCGGAAAGGGAGGGGGGAGGCGGCGGTGCGAGCAGCAGCGCATTTTTTTGTTGGGAGGTGTTTCCTTGTGCTGCACAGCGAAAGCAAAAGGAAAGGGAGGAACATCCTGTGAAGAGGGTAGTGCCTACGTGCAACGGGCCCACACAAACATCCACACCGCATTCTTCCCCCATCCCGTAGGTCAGACACTAGCGAACTCTATTCGACAGCGGAACCATGCGAGAGCACATCAACACGCTCTTCGCGTTGCGCGTTCGTGATGTGGTTCGGCAGGTGGTGATGCTGGCGCTCCTCTTTAGCATTATCATTGTTTGCTGGCGAGGGGGCGCCATCGCCACGAACTGCGAGGCAAGCATCGTGGTGGTGTTGAGCGGAAGCATGGAGCCTGGCTACCAGCGCGGGGACGTTCTTTTCTTGCATCACCGCCCCGAATATCCGGTGGAAGTCGGTGACATCGTGGTGTACAAGCTTCCGAAGCAGGATATCCCGATAGTGCATCGTGTGCACCGCCTGCACGAGCGGGCGCTGGATGGAAAGAAATTTTTCCTCACAAAGGGTGACAACAACGTCAACGACGACCGCTTTCTCTTTCTGCAGGGCCGAGAGTGGGTGGAGGAAGATCTGATCGTTGGGAAGACGTACGCCTACATCCCCCGCATCGGCTATCTCACGATCATTTTTAACGAGTCCGTCGTACTTAAATATGTGGCGCTGCTGCTGATTGGCTTTCTCTTCCTCACGGGCAGCGATGAGCTGTGAAGACGACGGGGAACGCCGCTTCACCACCACTCCCCACCCCTCACGGAAGAAACGATATAGGGAGAACCGAAGCGGCACAAAAGAGTGAAAAGGGGGGGAGCAGGAGAGACGCGAAGGAAGTGGTCACTAACCAAACCCTGCGGCGTGGAGGGGAAAGAGGGAGAGCGTCTCTCTCTCTCTCTCTCTCTCTCTGTGTGTCAACTTGAGATGCACCACGAAGATCAGGGTATATTTAAAAAGTCTTGCACTTGCAAAAAGGGAAAGAGGAGGAGAGACAACAAGTAGATGAATGCTGGTAATGGAGGATGGTGGTGTGGAAGATAGCGGAGCAGTAGTGTTATGTTGTCCCTCGCATTCCCCATGCCCCTTGTGCTCCCTCCGTCCCTCGCTGCTGCCTCTTCGTTCCTGGAAAGGAAGAGCGAAAAGGCAGAGAGGGGGAGGCAGACCTTCGAACATGAAAAGAAGAGGGAGATCGAGACGACATGAAAACGTTCGAACCTCCATGATGGGTGCGTCCAAGATAAGGGCATCACACGCCATCCTCGAAGCCCAGACCCGCCCACGCACACACACCGGCGCACTCATAAAATGGAAGGGAAAGAGGTGCTGGGGTGCGAAAAGCGAAGAGGCGAACGGCGCCAGGAAGGTGGACGGTGAGCCATCCTCTCCCTCGCCCAACCTGGCGGATGGACCGCACAGAGCACGCGAACCTGTCCGCCATGGCGCGGAGACACATCGCAGTCGCGGGGGAAAAGGGGGAAAGGTAGATGGTGGGTGTCCCTGTGCTCGTTCGCCTCTACATACATACACATGATATGCTCCATTTCATCATCGCTCTCTCTCTCTCTTTCGTTCACTCCGTCTGCCTCTCCAGTTTGTCTCGCTCTCGCAGCAAGAAAAAACAGCACTATTCCATTCTCTTCCTCCTTTTTTAAAGCCACTTTCTATTCTGGTAGCCGGCATTGGTCTCCTCTTGTTTGTGTTTGTGTGTGTGTGTGTGTGTCCGAGTACGCCGCCACCACCGCCCCCCCCCCCTCTCCAGCGACAGCTGTTGCTCTTTTCTTCCGTGCGATGTGGACCACCCTACGCTCTTGGTTCGTGGGCGCCATAGCCGCAGCGGCCCTGCTGTTGCTTCTCGGTGGCACGGACCACCGCAACCTCTTCGCCGGCATCACCGTTGCTCGTGCGGATGGCCCCATCACACGGGCGCAGTGTTTCATCATCAACCCAAATCCGACTGTGACGGACTGCACCGGCTACCTTCCGCCGACGGTGGATGTGTACAACAATCTCCCGTACGACTCGGTGGCGGTGTACAGCGACTGTGTGAAGGCACGCTGCGTATGCACCGGTGCCGCGACGAGTACCGCCATTACGACCTCCGGCATCAACTGCAACAGCAGTGGATGGGAGGAAAGTGGTTTTACAACGTGCAATGTGATGAACCACTGCTTTGTAAAGTTTTGGCAGTGCCTCAACGCCGCCATTTTTGAGCGCAACCTCAACCACCGCTCAGAACTGGACGCGGCCGAGACGACCATCATCAACGACATCATCACCCACGGCTCCACTCCCGGCGAACCGTTCGACGCTACCGACGTGTTCCGCTCCTGTCGATCGGCGATGTGCGCGGCCGTGAATTCTCGTCAAAACTGTGGTCTCATCACGTGTTTGCCCAACTACACGCAGTGCGACGAGTACATCCGTCCGCCACCGCTGCCCTATACCCATCAACTCTGCACGCAGAGCTGCCGCGCGGCCCTCCTCATGATGGCCATGACGATCGCCGTCGTGTCGTTGGCGACGTGCTGCTGTTGTTGCTGCCCAGCCCAGGTTCAGATCCAGAAGCCGGTGGTGCAGGCCGAAGCGCAAGGCTCAGAGAAAGTGGGTGCGGAGTCCAATTCGAACGACAACCGCCGGGAGGAAGAGCGGTGGGCGGCGCAGCCAACCGCGACGTGACGAGTATCCCTGGAAAAAAGTAGGGAAAGGTCTGAGAAGAGAGGAACGAAGGATGAATAGAGGTACGGGTGTGAAGAGAAAAGAACATCAACGTACTCGTTCGCTCCTTCCCTCCTCTTCGGTAGCAAACCTCCAGAGCAGCCAACGTTCCTCGCGGACACGGATCTTCATATTTTGTTTTTTCTTTTTCTTTTTTTGGGGGGGAGGGTGCGTGAGACCTCCTTCGTCTGTAAGGTTGAGGGTAGGACATGTTGCTGTTATATATATATATATATATACATATATCTTTATACATATTGGTGTGTGGAGGGTGATGATGCTAAGGATGACAAGTTATGGATGACACACACACACACACAAACCTTCTCCTCCTCCTCCCCCTCCTCTCCTCTCCCCGCCTAACCCTAGTGTTGCTTTCGTTGCATGCGGACAAGGACACTCCTCTCTCTTTCTCTCTCTCTCTCTCTCTTTACTCTGCGTGTCGTCACGGTCGATCTTTTTTCGCTCTCGTTGTTGTCTTTGTTTTGTTCGATGAGAGGGGGGGTGGAGGGGAGAGTGCTGGCGATGCTGCTTATGTCGTTTCGTATTCGTAGCTGTGTGAGGGAAGACCCCCCTTCCCCCACCCCACCTTTTAAAAAAAAGAGATGGGTGCAACCCGTGTGCCTGTGAGTGTGTGTTGGGGGGGGGTATAAAGGAGGGCATGAATATCTTTATGTTTCTCTACATAAATAGAGAGAGAAAGCGAGAGACGCCGAAGCTTACAGCGGTCCTCTTGGGGAGAAGAGGGGGGGAGGGCAGCAGAAAGGGAAGAGAGAGGCGCGCACAAAACATGTGAACAAAGGAGGTGAGGCGTATCTTCACTTTCATCGTGGGTGTGGGTGTCCTTCGCGGTGGTGTTGCGTAGCCCTCATTCCTTCCCCATTTCCTGCTCTTTGCTCATCGCTATCTGCAGACACGCACGCAGATATAAAAACGCACGCACAGAGGGGAAGAGACGCTTACACACTCGACGATCTCACAAATTCCTTTCTGTTTTGTTTGTTCATTTCGCTCCTTCTTTCTCTCTCTCTCTCTCTCTCACGTTGTCTCAGTCTCTTGCGCTCTATCGCACGTCAACCGCTGAAGCAGCCCAGCATCCTCCATAGAAAAAAAAGCTTTCCCCACTCGCACACACACACATATATATATCCATACAAATATTGCAGTTCTTCTTGTCGCTATGGAGCATCAAGATCAAGAGAATCCTCGCCCGGACGGCGGGGAGGCGCCGGCGCCAGTCAAGGCTGAAGCCGCAGCAGCAGCTTCCGCACAGCAGATCTCTCTCAAGGTGGTGAACGCCGATGGGGCTGAGATGTTCTTTCGCATAAAGCGCGGCACACAACTGAAGAAGTTGATTGATGCGTATTGCAAGAAACAAGGCATATCACGTGGCAGCGTCCGCTTCCTCTTCGACGGCGCCCCAATCGATGAGAGCAAAACACCTGAAGATCTTGGGATGGAAGATGACGATGTGATTGATGCCATGGTAGAACAAACAGGTGGTCGTTGCTGAAGATGTTTGGGCCTCCTCCACCGTAGACAATGGCGAAGGGAGGAGGAGGAGGAGGAAGAGAGTTTGTGTGGTGGCGAATGCGAACCGAGAAGAAATGCTAAAAAAAGAGGTGTGAGAGAGGGAGAGAAGGGAGTGAACATGTGGATATGGCGTTCCACAGAATGTCTATATGCATCTATCCACCCTCCTCCTACCCCCCTCCTACCCCACTTATGGAAATGGTACAGAAATCCTAAAAAGAAGGACAAACAACATGGTGCGTCTCTGTAGATGTGGAGTGATGCTGTTGTGTGTTCTGCCTCTATCTTCGTGGTGATGCCCTGCCCGTCTCTCGCGCGCGCGTGCTCCCTTCGGCGGAGGAAGGAGAAGAAGAAGGGTGGTAGTGGCAGTTTTTGGATAGCTCCGTCGTGATTGATGCGTGAGGTGATCGGTGACAGGGGCTTTCCACTTGTGCTCTCTCTTTCTCGCACACACTTCATGTCCAACGGCCGGCTAGAGTAGTGAAGTAGCGTAAATGCGTGATCAAAGGGAAAAAGCCTTGAGTGATGATGAAAGGCCCGCTCCTCAACGCTGTCGTTCTCTCGAAGCATCGCTTCTTCTTGTATCCCCCTTCGGTGTGTGTGTGTGTTGTGGGCGTTGTGGTTGCGGCTGCTACGGTTGTGCTCGCGGGCTCCTTCTTTTTTTTGCGGTTCGTTTGTTTCCCCTCGCCTTTCGCGTTACGAGTAACCCCCGCTTCCTTTTTATTTTTTGAGAGGGGGTGGGGGGGCCACAGCGAGACAGAGAAAAGGACTCGCTCGCCCGCTTCTTCGCGTACACTCACACACACGTAGACAAGCGTGCACACACATACACACGCCGATTACCCTCCGCCTTTACAGAGTACCCTTCCCTCCCCTCATGTTGGAGGGGAAAGACGGACGGTGGACGAAATGCTCCCGATGGAACAGCGAAAAGAAAAAGACCGAGAGAGCGAGTGAATTGAACGGGAACGTGTTGAATGCCTTTCCTCCTGTTGTGTGTGTGTGTGTGATGATGATGATGATGATCGTGACAAAGAAAAAAGAGCGAGGCTCATGTTAGATTGAGTTGAACGTTTAAAATTTTTTTTGAACAAGGGAGGAGGATCTCTCTCTCTGTGTGTCTACGAATGGGTTTACAAGGACGATGCACAGTTGTAGATATATATGTGCATCAGCGAAAGGGGAGACATCGGAGTTTCGTTGCACCTTTACCTTCTTTCTTTCGATTTTGTTTGTGTTTTGCCTCCCTGCATCATCTCACTGTTCTCTCTCTCTCTCTCTCTCTCTCCCTTTGCTGAACTCTCACACCTCAAAAAATGAGTGTCGGTGTACACCACGAAGTCTCCAGAGCACCAGCCAGCATGTCCGGTGCCACCTCACCGCTCTCCCGCGAGGAGGTCCACCGTTACGCCAAGCTGATGATCGAGGCCGTGAAGAGGCCATCATTCCAGGCGCAAGTGCGGGAGGCCATGAATCAAGCGCCGGTACCGACGGACCTCGAGGAGGTCGTGACACGGTACGAAGCCGTGCAAGCCGCTTTCTTTGATAAACCCACACCTGCAGCGGCCGGCAACGGCAGTGGTCATAGTGAGGACTCGACGGTGGGCGGAGTAGAGAAGCGCGCGGTCGACCTCGACGCGCGTCCACAACTCCATGGGGAAACGATTGTTGAAGAGCTGAAGAAGGCCGTTCTCGTGTACCCCGATGCGGCGACGGAAGACCTCATCACACAGCTTTGCACGTTGATCGAGGAACAAGTGTCCACGCTGCCGAAGTCGGTGCCCGCTCTCCAGCATCTCCTCCACGACGCACAGCACGGACCGCAGGGCCACGGCCACTCCCACGCAACCGCCGCGGGAAGAGGCAGAGGAGGAAGTCATCCCTCTATGCCATCGATGAATCCATCGCCGCAGATGGCGCAGATGATGCAGATGGCGATGAGCGCCCTCAATCCAACGCAGCGGGCGACGCTGGAGCGGGCACAGCAGACCATGATGAGCGGTCACCCGCCCTCCGCAGAGGATATGCGGGAGATGTTTCTCATCCAACGGCAAATTGGGGCCTTTATGCAGACCATGCAACAGTTCGGGTCGAAGGAGCCAGGTGGTGGTCACGGTCGTGGGGGGAGGGGGCGGGGACGCTGAGATATCCCCTCTCTCTCTCTTTCTCCCTTCGTTCCGCTTCTTTTTTGCGCCTTCTTCTGCCTTTCCCCTCGAACACGGAGCCCATGCATATTTTTGGTCGATAGGCGGGACGGGGGGAGGGGGGAGGGGGGGGGGCCTCTCGAGACTTACCGAGAGCCAGAGAGAGAAGGAGATTTTCATGTGAGTGGGAAGTGGTGTGCATGGGGGGCTGAGTTGGAACTCTTTTTTTTGGTCCTTTTCGGACGAGGAAAGAAGAGGAAGAAGAACGGCAAAGAGCAGAATGCGTTCGAAGTGCCTCTCTCTCTCTCCGTGTCGGAACGCACGTCTAGGTTTGCAAGGGTGCAGTGTTTTCAGGTGCTGTGTGCGCATCGTGCGCGATGCGGTGCGATCTGTATTGAATCTGCACAAAGAGCACAGGGAGGGGGGGAGGAGGGGGGGCGGGAAGGCGTATATCGAAAGGGCCGTACATCAGAACTGTGTTTTTCATTCGCTTGATGAAGAGCAAGTGAAGGAGGAGGTGCGGTCATGACCTACTGCTCTCTCTCTCTCTCTTTCGTACTTTCTTTCTCTGTATAAAATACGAGCCGCTATCTTTCCATGCTCTCTCGCTCCCTCTCTTTCTTTTTCTCTTGTTCACTCAAATTCATTTTGGGAGTTCCTCAACACCCTATCAGGCCCCTCCACCTCCACCTCCACCTCACCACCCCACCCCACCCCCGTGGCCTCCTACATTTCTCTCCTCACCACCGAAATTGCAGTCTCAGTGCAGCAGTGCCGGTCGTTGTGCTATGGTCCGCAAGACGGTATCCTCGGTGAAGCAGCGTCGACAGGACGGCGATGAAGCCGCCGGTACTGCATTGAAGCGTCCACGGACGACGGCTCAGCACTCCGGTCGTGAGAACCAGGCTGGAAATCAGGAATTCCAAGCTTCCTCGCTCCGCCGCACAGGCACCTCACGGCTGCATGCACCTTATGCAGAGGGCACAGGCAAAAGCGCGTTGGCGGTGTTCCCTCCGACCGCCCACGGCGACGCTCGTGGGGAGGAAGACGCAGAAGACGAGGTAGACGTCCTCCAACGTTTCTCCAACATGTCTACGGGGTATCATGGGCGAGAGCCTGCGCTCGTGCAGCCCATCTTGACTCCACCACGACCACCATCACCTGGTGCCATCGAGCGAAACATCCTTGAGGCGGTCGAGACGCCCCTGGCTCGGGGCCAGGTCGGAAGCCGCAGCCCCAGGAGGGAGGGCAACCATGGCGACTCCCCTCCGTCTGCTCCGTGCTTCTCCTCTGCGGTAGATCATCAACCCAATTCGGCGAGCCGCACAGCGGCGGTGACGGGAGCTACGGCAGTGACAGCCGTTGAGTGCACTACGAGGGCTGCGAATCGTGATTCTTCGAGCTTGCTGTCGGAACTACTGATCGCAGAGGCAGAGCGGGCAGAAGCGGCAGAAGCGGAGGACCCGTCCCGCGTGTACTACCGTCCGCGAGCGACAGCATCTTTCTTATTTCATGCCGGCGAGGGGGGTCTAGCCCACAGTGGTGGTGACAGTGACGCTCGCACCTCGTGGGGTCCCCCCTCCCTCAGCGGGGCAGTGCGGGCACAGCAGCAGCTGCCACTGCCACACCTCCGCAACCTTGGTATTGGTATCGGTGTGGTCCCGCTTCCTGGTTCTGTCAAAGAAGAGGTGCTTCACCCGCGGGTGCACCGGTGGTGGCCATGGAAGACAAAGCAGCGGCCGTCCTCATCACTGCTGGTGCCCTCCACGTCCTCCACCGGCGCCGCAACCGTCTCCGAGAAGCCGCAGAATGAAACTGCAGTGGCCGGGAACACAGTATCGAAAGGGGTGCTGGCGCGCCTCGGTGACCCAGCGATGGTGCGATGCCTCCTACGCCCACTGCAGCTCCTCACCAGCACACAGCATGCTTTCGCTCGCGATGGCAAGTCGAGCCTCAATGCACCGGTCTCCTCACCGCCGTCGAGATTTTCCCTGAACAGCGAAAGTAACAGCCGCAAGGACGTTGACTCTGCTGTGAGGGGCGCCCAGAAGGAACGGCCGTCATCAGCATCACGCGACACCGTGACGCGAGATATGGTGGGGTGGACCGGAGCTTTTCTCGGAGTACCACTCATACTTCCCGGGGCACGGGTGACGCCTTCCGTGAGCGTTATGGATGGGCAAGAGAAGAGCTGCTCTTCACAACGGCTCGAACGCATGCTAGAAGAGAAGGAGGAGGAGTATCTTTCTGCCGACACGCTTGTCTGCCCGACAGCTGCATCCATTTCGGTGATACTCTCGTGAACCGGGGGGGAGGGGGGGTAAAGCGAGCGTGTTGTGTCTTTTGTCTAGAAGAGACGCCACCTTAGGCTGTCTTCACCCTGAGGAGGCCAATGGTGCTCTTAAAAAGTGAGCGTGTGTGTGTGTGTGTGGAAGGAAGGAAGGGGATATGGGAAGTAGAGGAGGAGAAGAGACGGTGCACCACCACCCCAATATCAGCATGCACAGACAGACACATACACCGCTTTGAATGGATGAAGCAAACGGCAAAACAAAAAGGATGAAGGAAGTCCTGTTGAAGCGAACCTTTTCCCCACACAGGGTGTGCGATCCCTCCCCCCTCCGAACGCCGTGCGTCTCTTCGTGCGGTGGATCACATCAACACACAGCGAAGGGAAGCCCTCTTTTTGTAAAAAAGAAGTGAGCGGTGGCGCAGAGGGTGAACACGCTTTCGAACCTGGATGGCGAGGTGGGCATACAAAGAGAAAGGGATGAACTCGGATGCAGGAGGGGGGCACAAGGGTGCATTGCGTGGCTTTCTCTCTCTGTGTATGTGTGTTCACCTCCCGGACGCTCCCTCCCTCCTCCTCTCTATATCTTCACCTCCTTTGCATCGGTATGTGGCGAGGTGTGCGCTTCATACCTCCTCCTCTTTATTTTTTCTTGTGTGTTCCTGCTCCTCTTCGGTTGCTTTGTATTTTGGGGACGGAGGGGGAGTCATTCATTCAATACACCTCGCCTGAAAGGCTAGGACCAACACCTCCGACGAGATCCTCGCCACGAGAAGGGTGGGGTCCACGCACACGCACACACACACAGAAAGAGAGAGCGCGCTTCTTCATCCTCCCCTACTCATCTCCACATCGCCTTCGACAGAGCACCCCCGAAAGCAGGCCCCACCGGAAGAACACTGCGGAGGGAGTACATAAGAGGGGGGGAGGTGCATAAAAGAGGCGTACAGGCGGTAGGTGGTGCCCCTCCCTCCCCCCGCCCCCGCCCCCATCTTCGAGTTGCTGCTTCGCTATCGCTCTTGGATCCCTTTCCTTTCCCTTTGTTCTTGTTGAAGGGAAGAGCGGTGCTCTCCTCGTCTCTGTGCTGTTGTTCGACGTCTCAAACGCCGGGCATTGACGTCGTGGACGTCCATGCCGGCTGCCGCCACCACCACCTCCGTCGCCGCCGTACAGGCCCGTCGACGATGGGTGCAGTTGGCCTTCCACGAGGCACAAGTGGCTGCCACGGCGGTGGCGTTGATGCAAAGCGCTACCTCGAAAGGGGAAGTCCACAGCGGTGGACCAGCAGCACCACCACCGCAGCGCCCTTCTCGTTCTAGTGAAGCCGCAGTAGGGCCGAGAACTGCGAAAGAGATCCCCCACGAGGGGGTCTCCTGCACGATGCTGCCGCCGGACCCTCAGCCAACCGCTCCCGAAGCCCCAACGGTGGCTTCCTCGAACTACACCGAGCTCTGGAGCGGGTTACTATCGTGCCTACCCCTGTCAGAGGAGATGGAAAGTCCGGCGGAGAGGGAAGCGCTCGCGGAGGGAAGAGCGTCTGAGACGCGAAAGCGTCTCCGTGAGCGCGATGAAGGTTCGGGTCAAGCCGCAATAGCGGCTCAGTCGGCGAGGGAAGGGCAGCACGTGAGCCAGACCAACCCCGCGTTCAAGAGCACCCCAGCTGCTGGTACGGCTACCACCATGCACTCATTAAGCCAGGATTGGAGATCTTTCTTTCTCCATCGTCGACCGCGCCGGAAGCCGGAGGGGCTATGCTCCACCGCAACCCGCGATAACGCTGATGCCGCCTACGATGTCCTTGCCGCCTCCCCTCGTCTCACACCGTCAGAGGTGCGTGCAGTGCACCGATATGCAACTTACGCCGCTGCAGATGCACCTCTCTGTCTCCTGGACTACCTCTGACCTTCTCGAACGGGAGAGAACGTGAGGAAGGCAAAGAGGAAACATGAGGGCGACTACGCCATGCTTCCTACGCCGGGGGAGGGGGGGGGGCATTCCTTATTTTTTCTTCTTCCGATGCTTTTTTTTCAGAGTGCTTACATCTGCTCTGCACCCGCTGCTACCGGAGTCTACCAGCCTTTTCATGGTTGGAACAGGTTGAAGAGACTCTCCGATTCGCTTTCGCTACTGTTGTTTTGCTATCCCTCCCTCCCTCCCCCCTCCCCTTCTTGAGCCCCCTTCCAGGCGCCGTACTCATGCCGATGGTGTACGCACGTTCGCGCGCGTGAAACGTACGTCCCCCTCCCCCTTTCCCTTTCGTGTGCTCTTCGTCACATGGTCTCGTTCCATACATTAAAGAAACAAAAAGAAGGGAGAGAAAGATAAAGACACGGAAGAGGGATCGATCTCTCAACGAGGAGCCGGTTTTGCCTCCCTGCACTCCGAGGAGCGTGTCTGACGAGTCTTTCCCTGGTTGCATTCGCAGAGGTGCAGGTGTGGGGGCGCAGACCAGTGTCACCTCCCACCAGACAGTCGCCCCGCTCCTCCTCCCTCTCTGGCAGCGATAACGTCGCCTCCTAATGAATTTGAATTCCTTACCTTCCGTAGGTTCGCTCTCCTCTTTTTTTTTCCTCGGGAAAGGGAGAAGAGAGGAGGGGTTGAGATGTCCTTCAGTACTGCTCGACGAAGTGCAAAAGGTCCTGCGCTCTCTTCTTCCTCTTACTGCTTTCCTTGCTTCTCCGGTCCCCCGAAACGCACGAAACAATCGCGGAGGCAACCAAAAAAAAGAGAAAGCGGTGGTGTGCCCCTTTCATTACCGCCTTTTTATTCTCCCCTCAGCCTCGCCCTCTTCGACCCCTCTGCCCCTTCTCTTCCTCCTTCGACCTCCCCAACACACGCACAAACACGGGGGGGCAGGCGCCCGGCCAACGGTTGCAGTCCAGTAGAAACACGAAAAGGAAGAGGAAGAGAGAGAGAGAGAACGTGGGCAAAGGCAGCGTACGTTTCTCTATTACTACCCACGACAGACGAAAGCGCTAATCAACACAAGGCGCACCTCTCTTTCGCCACCCCACCCCACCCCCCACCCCTTCGCTCACCTCCTTCTATTTGGAGCCCCCCTCAACTCTTGCCAGAATCCGAGAAAAGGAGGGCAGAAAGGGGGGAAGGAGAAGAACTGGAAGAGCATTGGAGTCCTCCTCTGCCCTTTCTTTCTTTCTGTGAGAGAAACACCCAAGCAAACAAAGATAAAAAGTAATACGCAACCATAAAGTATAGAAGGGAGCCCCCCACCCCCCTTCTCCACAGACGCACACACCTGTGTACGGTTGGAGCCCCCGCTTTTTAAACCTCAGAACTACCTTGCTAACCCTCCTCTTCTTCGTCTTTGCTTTCAAATAAGCTACCTCTCCTTCTCCGACTCCCTTTTTGCCAAACAGTAGGGGGGGTGCTGCGGCGGTGGTAGTAGTGGTGGTCGTCGTAGTTTTTTTTATTTCGCACACCGACACCCACACGCACGCGCGAAGAGGAGAGAAGAGAAACATGCTCAAGACAGGAAGGGACCTCGCGCAAGCGCAGCCCTTCCACTGCCAGCTCCTCAGTGAATATAATGCGGATATCACGCTCGACAACTATGTGGCCTACTTCGAACTGAAGCCGATCGCCAAGAAGATCGAGCACATCCGGCAAGAGTTGGAGCGCGACTTCAAGGGTATGTATATCATTGGTGACGCTAGCGTCTGCACATCGCTTGATGGCGCCGCTGCTGGGCCACCCTACCGATCTCCAGCACGGCAGCGTACCGGAGATGTATCGATGGTGCTGACGCCAACCACCGGTGTCGAGGTTGGTGAAGGAAACGCCATGTCGATCGCCACGTTTGTCAGTGGAAAAGAACGCAGCGGCAATGCGGGTGGTGCCATCGCCCTAAGTACCCCGTGCGCACCGCAGCCACAAGGTGCGCGATTCGCTGAGATGCGGGTGGTAGACCCAAAACTGGCGGACCTCCTTCAATCCCGTATCGAGTTGCAGGAGCGATTTTTTGACTTGCTACAGGAGTCCTATCAACGGGTGAAGCACTGCCTTAACAAGCTCGAGTTCGACTTCACGGATGCGGCGGCGGAGCTGCGTTCCTTAAGTGAGGATCACATCCGGAGCACGCTCCCACGCACCTACATCCCGTCCCTCTACGTCAAGTTGGAGGTGATTCTGCGTTATCGCGCCCTCAACCTGATCGCGTTCCTCAAGATCTTGAAGAAGTTTCTGGAGCGCTGCGCCTGCGACAGCCTGGAGTTGCAGAAGCGGGTTCTCGAGATGGACCGCCGCATCTCCAGCAGTAACGTCTCCCACCCTTCGATCGATCTCCGCAGCGCGGCAATGGACTTGATGGCGGTGTACGGCACGGTGTTCCGCCTAACCTACGAGGAGACCGCGGAACACATGAAGCAGTACGAGCACCGCACCGGCATCAACGCGCAGCGCATCCTCCCCAACAGCCAAACCTTCTTCGTGGTGGATGCCTTCCCTCACCATGAACAGCCGGGGCACTTCGCAGCGCGCGTGCTCGCGGGAACATGCAGCCTTTTCTGCGAAAAGGCCATCACGCGCGTCCTGCAATGTCCGCGCTACCCGGGGCGCAGTTGTGGGCGCTTTTCCAATGGAGAGGTCTCGGTGTCGCTGCAGGGCCCCGTCCGTGGCGATGATGTTTTCATCGTTCAGTCCTTGGTAGCAATGGAATCGGAAAACCTGAGCAACTCGACCGCGCTGATGGAGCTGCTACTGCTGATCCACTCCGTCCAGCTCGCCGCGGCGTCGCGCATTACGGCTGTCATACCATATCTCGCCTACACCCGCAACGTCGCCTCCATCTCAGCGGTGGCGGAGATGATCGAGTCGACCGGCTGCCAACATGTCATCACGGTGGACATGCACAGTGATCAGGTGGAAGGCATGTTCTCCATCCCCATGGAGAGCATCTCTGCCATGTACGAATTTGTGCGCTACATCTCGGAGATGTTGAAGAATGAAGGGAACGCCATGGAGGTAATTACGGTTGTCGCCGCTACGGGCGAACTCCTCGGCCGCGCCAAGGAGTACGCCGACGCCCTGATGCGCTACAACCAGCTGGACAGCGCCACTCACTTTGTGTCGGTCTGCACGGCCGTGCAACGTGTTGAAACGTTGCAGTCCGCCAACCCGAGCCGGGGCTTCCGACCAGAAGATGCTTCGCAGTGGATCGAGGCCGCCAGTGTGGAGCGACACCGCGACGCCCATGCATCCGCGGGTGACCTCGAACCCTTCGCTCGCCGTCTGCCATGCCCACCCAACACACACCTGCTGCAAAGCGTGGAGTGCGCCACGCCGACCGGCAGCAGCAGTGTCGCGACGAGCCAGCTCGTCGCGGACACCCCAGTCGGTGGTAACGGAGCGGCCTACCCGTACAGCCCCGCCACGTCGGATCCCTCTGATGCCATCATGGCGGAGCTTATCGCCGTCACCAACGCTTCGCCCACCATCGCCATGGCGGGAGGCCAGCGCGGCGGACCTGCTGGAGAGGCGGCAGCGGTGCGTGAACAGTCCAGCGGGATGGCGATGCAGCACGCGTTCGAGCGAGAGATAACACGCAGTACCAGCAGCACCTACGGTATTGAGCGGGCGCTTCGTCAACAAGAAGAAGGACGACACGCCATCGTCAAGGAAAAGAGAGAGAAGGAGCGTCATGATCAGCGGAACTACGTATTGGTTGGCGATGTAAAGGAGCGTCTGTGTATTATTATTGAGACCGTCGTGGACGAAGCGGTGAACATCACGCAAGTCGCGCGGTGTCTCCATGAGAAGGGCGCCCAGCGGATCATTTTGGTTGCTACGCATGCCGTCCTGTCCGGGAAGGCGGTAGAGCGGCTGGTAGACTCGCCGATCGAGCTGGTCGTGGTAACCGACAGCGTGAATCAAGAGGAGGCCATGAAAAACCCCAAGCTAGCTCGTAAACTGCGGGTCGTGCCGATCGCCCCCCTCCTCGCGCGGGCCATCGAGAAGATCCACACGGAGAACACCCTCGCTACGCTCTTCGACAAATCCTGAAGCTGTCTTCTTCACCTTTCTCTCTCTCTCTCTCTCGCTCTCTCTTCATGGGTTGAGGGGATGGAAAAGGGAGGAGGAGGAGGAGGAGGAGGAGGGGTGGGGTCTGTTTTGTTCTCTCTCTCTTCTGTAGGAGCTCGCATAAACGTCTGATGGCATGGAGAGGAAGGGAGGGAGGGAAAGAGAGCGATGGCGCCTTCGACAATGCGTTTGTGGTGAGGGAGGCGGAGGGGATGCCGTGGGGCAATCTGCCGGTACGTGGATGAGCAGGAAGGGTGAAGGGGAAGAGAGAGAGAGAGAGAGAGAGGGTGGATGTAAGAAGAAGGAGAGAGAGAGAGAAAGAGAGAATGGGATGTTGGGGCGGTATGGCGCTGCTGCGTGGGGACGCGGCAGGCGAACTGGTATACATCCGCCAGAGGCGATCCCCTCTTCCCCCCCCCCCTCTCTCTCTCTCTCTCTCTCCTCTATCCCCCCCCCTCCCCCCCTCCCCCATCACGCAGGACCCCCCTTGCCACCTCGACGGCAGCCCATTAAATGATGCAGTAAGGAAAAAAGAAGAAGGGAGAAGAGAAGCAGGTTCGGGAAGGAGGCGGCGCACGCGCCTTCGATGATGGCTGCTCGACTCCTTATGCTATAAAGGAGGGAGAGAAAGGGAAATGTTGGGCAGTGGTGCTGCCACCCTCCGTCTAACACAACGTGTGCTTACGCTTCATCATACAAACAGGACAGTGCCTGTGCGTGTCTTTGTGTGTGTGTGTGTGTGTGTGTGTGCATGTTCAAAACTGTAGTGCATCTCTATCAACCGAGGGCAGAGACGGCGCCGAAACCGAAGACACACATGCAAAAAGAAATCGAAGCGGTGAAGGAAAGCAGGTGCACCTTTGGCTCATCTTCATCTTTTCCTGACTCTCGAACTCCCACCGATCTTTCGAGTAGGGCAAGGCAGAGGGGGGAGAAGAGAGGCGCGCGCCAGAGAAAGAAAGAGAGAGGAAGTACAGCCTTGCACCGTCGTGGTAATGCTGCACGTGAAATCGCTATTTCCTCTTTCCTCTGTTGAGTCTCCCACGCTCTCGTGGCATCCCCCATTTTTCTCCAACACCCTCACCCTCTCGAACTCCCATCTTCTTCTCTCTCATCATCGTCCTCACTACGGTGAGAGGTTTTCCTTTATCCTTCATTGGCATTTGTTTGGTCTTCCTCAAGTACACAAATGTATTTTCTTCTTTTGGGGGGGTGAGACAGAACCTAACGACGATCAGAGCGCAAAAGAAAGAGAGAAGATATATCGACGGACTGAGACGCGCTCTGCATCCCTCTCTCGCTCTCTTTCCACTTTTTTATTTTTATCTCCCAATCTGCCGCTGCTGTTGTTCCTGCTGCTGCTGCCCTCTTCCCTTCCCCCTTCTCTATCACAGAAGTCCTGGTGGTCACTCGTACCGACTCGCCTTCCCTCCCGCGTCTTGCTGCTTTTATGAATATTATTTATTTCGCATCTCGAGGGAAAACGGTGGGGGTGGAGTAAGGAAGGAAACACAAAACGGACGAGGCAGAGGAGAACCGGAAGGGGATCAAAAAATTCGAACGGAACAACCGTCGCGGCAGTGGCGGCGACAGAAGGGGCTTGTCACAAAGAGATTAGCTTTGGTACATATACACATATATGAGTGTGTATGAGTGCGTGTGGAGTCGTCCTCTCTCTCTCTCTCTCCTTCCCCCCTCCCCACCCATCCAACCCCAGGTACACACTCGCCTTCTACGCTGCTCCTGCTTCACGCCTCTCTCCATCGTCGTCGTCTCCTCCCCCCCCCCGCTTTCTTCACTGCGGCCCCTGTTTAGAGGAGAAGAAGGAGAAGGCGAGAGGGAGCGATCGCTTCGCTACTTTTTGTTGTTGCACTCCATTTTACTTTTTGCTTCGGAGGGGGTTAAGCAAACAAAAAAAAGGAGGGCACTTCTCAGCGGTGATGACGTTCGGTGTCAAAGCGGTGGAGCGTCACGGTCTCTCCCTCTCCGCTCGTAGCCATCTGGTGACCGTCTGGCGGCTACCGCGACGTCACAACAGCCACTCCAGTTCACTTACAGGCTCGCCCCTTCGTGCGCGGCCTTTTCGGATTGCCGCCGTGCTGATTGTGATCGCCTCTCTTTTGTTTCTCCGTGGTGTCACGGCTGCCGATGCGCCGCACGTCAGCGCAGTTGAGCTTCGATCATGGCCGCCGCGGCCCACCGCTGATGGTGATCTCCCACCATCCGTACCCCCAGCTCCATGGCAGGTGCTCGTGGAGTCTCTCCTACCCTACCCCATCTTTTATCCTGCCGTTGCTACGCTGAACAACTCTGTCTGGCTGCTCGGTGGCTGCGTGACGGAAACGTGTGCGACTCCTGTGGGAGACGCACAGCGCCAGCAGCAGTCACATGCTGCATCCACCCCGTCACCTCCTTTGCCGGCGTGGAGGGCTAGGTCTTCCCCCTATCACGAGCATGTGATCGGTGTTGATCTGGAGAAGGGCGTAGCCACTGTTGTATCCCAGCTTACAGTGCCGCCTGAGTTGGGTTTCGCTGGCCGCCACGCTGCCGTGACCCTCACCGACACCGTCTACGTCACTCGTAGCTGCACCATGACGACGCTCTCGCCTGCCGAGGTGGCGCGCCTGACGACAGCAGAGCTGCAGGCCCTCCAAGTGGCCCATGCCTCCATTGCAGCCTTTTACTGGGCGGAGATCGCCTCCACCGGGGCGGGGCGGCACGAGAACCGCCACCGAGCCTTCTCGACGCCTTCCCCCTCCACCGCCTCTTCTTCCTCTTCGCCATCCGCGGTGAACCTGTCGTACTTCGAGGTCCCTCTCCACCGGGTGCGCGTGAACGCCAGCTGCACCGTGCTCGCAGGGGGCAACCGAATATTGATCGTGGGTGGCTTTTTGCTGTCTACGCAACGCCCCACCGCCAGCGTCGACGCCTTCGATGTGGTCACCCAGAAATACGAGATCGATCTCACCTTCTTGAGTGTGCCGGTCCTGGAGCCGTCGGTGGCCGCATCGACGGGGCTCGCCGTCGTGGTGGGCGGGTGGACCACCGAGCCCACGACGACCACGGTGAGGATGGGCGCAGTGGATTCAGGGTCGGAGCGGGAGCAGAGCGTGGCAGCCGAGGTGACAGCGCATCCGCACCACACACCGCCGCCGTCTCCCTTCGTGGAAGCGGCACCACTGCCATCGTCCACGTGGGAACCGGTGACACGCTACCTCTTCGACATCTTCATGTTTGAACCCAATGGGATTGCTGCAAGAGAAGAGAAGGAAGGCAGGGGCGACGATGGCGAGAACGGTGGTGGTGATGGCTTGCGGTGCCAAAGCTCACCTCTGGCTCTTCGGGGAGGAGAAAGGGGAGGTGGCCGCGGCGGCGCCACAAGTCTCTGCAAAGCCTCCATTGACGAGGCGCATCTTCCCGCAGACGTGGTAGCTAACATTATTCGCTCCCCACTGGGCTGCCATGTGGAAGTGTTTGGAGGTGCGGTAGTGCTGTCCGACTACAGCCTGGACTACCTGACGGTGCTGGACATCCATCCAACTGCTATGCTCTACGCAAAAGAGTCACAGCGATCGTCTCACCGTCCGCATTCGCCGCTCTTCCCATCGTCTTTTTCGTCGGATTCGACGCCGCTGTCGCATGTGCAGAAGGACGGGAAAGGGAGCTACTCTGTGGAAGCGCAGCGCCTTCCAGCCGGCGCTGCTACTGCCGAGAGCAGTAGCAGCAGCAGCAGCAGCAGCAGCAGCGGATCGAATGCTTCCTCGTCATCCTCTTCCTCTTTTCCCCCACCTCCTCACGAGTACCGTTATGCGTGGCAGCGGCCGACGCTCTTCACGCTGCCGTTCCCTCGTCCTGTCAGCAACACGTCTGACGGTTCCTCTGCAGGGAGCCTCCTGGTGTTCCACGCCCTCGGGGGCACCGATCTGTGGCTGGAAAGGCCAGCACCGACGTGGGATCGGGCAAGGGAACCATCGCTTTCGGGGAGGAGGACGCCTGGGAAGGACGGAGAGGCCACCTTGGGGAACTCCCCAGTGCGCTGGCCCTCGCGCCCACCCCTCGAACGCAACGTGGTGGACAAAGGGGCGGCGGCAACTGTCGAGGAGGCCATACAGGGGAAGGGGCAGCGAGATCGTCTCCTGCGTAACAGCGGAGGCGACGGTGTTGTGATACGTTCGACGCCAGCGCGGCGATGGGCACAGCGCATGGTGCCGGACCCGACGCACGACGCCGCACTCCCAGAGCTGCTGGCGTTGCTGATGCCAACACCAATATGGCCGGACGGCCTCACGCTGCGGCCCTCCTCGAAGGGCATCATCCACCTCGATTTCCCCAATGTGAACTACACCCGACAGTGCGGTAGCACGGCGACGTCCGGGGCGATGAGGTACCCCCGCAGCGGGGCTTGGGGTCGCCGCGGGGTAGGTGTGGCCGACAACGACGATGAGGTTCGTTGTGCGGTACGTCTGAGCAGTCGCCGCGACTGTGTTGGCAACTCGGCAGGCACACTTGACAGCGCCTACGATGGTGTACCGAAGGCCACCATCCTCTTTAGCGTGAGTGGCAGCACGGCCCCTGTGTACGTCTGCTTCGGATCAGTGGTGCAGCCCACCTCCTGGCCGCCATGTCCTCCTCAGTTTTCTTTTTCCGTGCTTAATCCTCTGATGCCACTCCGCATCATCGATAACAATGATCCTACGACATCCACTGCACCGGCACCGACACCACCGGCAACACGAGACCCAGCAGACAAGACGACGAGCTCTCCGCTCTTTATCCTCGTCGTTGGCATCGCCATGGTGACGATGCTTGTGGCGGTACTGCTCGTGGCACGGCTGCAGCAGGTGCCGGAGGAAGGGTTGTTCACAAGGCAGCACTTCGGGCGTCACGACGACGGTGGCGGCAGCAGTGCAAGGGCGCCACTTCTGCGGAGAGGCTTCTCCACGGTAGATAATGGAGACGGTGGAGTTCTCTCTCGTGGCAGTGCTCTTTTTGGAGGACGAGAGGTGGAGCGTCGCCGCTGTCGAGGTAACGTCGCTGGTGCCGGCGAAAGTGCTTACGGTGATGAGAACTTTCACTCCGTGACGGCCGAGGGGGGAGGCCGAGCAGACGGAGCCTCAGGCGACAGCGCAAGCACTGCTGGCGACGCGAAAGAAATCAGGCAGGATGGCGCACACCCGGGTAAGCGAGCACTTCAGCAATTTCTACACATCGTCGACGTCGTGCAAGAGGAGCAAGAGATGCTGATGCTGGCCGCTGCGGAGGAGGTTCTGCGTCTCCATCAACATCGTTATCGTATCCTGTCGCGGATCGGAAGGGGTCCCCACTCTCTCTGCTTCCTTGCTCTACGCAAGTCTCCTCCCCTGCCACCGCCACACGTCCAAGCAGGATGGCTACAACACCCACAGCCACAGCTAGGGGACGGCGCGGCTTCAGGGTACCGGGTGCAGAGCCTCAGTGGCGGTGCGGGAGCCGCGCTGACACGTCGCACCCCGTTTGAGCAACTCACGCTAGCGTTCCCGGGAGAGGAGCTGCGATTACCAGCCACCACGGCACCCAGCACACACACTCTTGCTACTCCTGCCTCTTCTCCCTCCCCGTTCCGGCCACCACCCACTGCAGCGTCTGCTCTGTGGGCAGCACGGTACCACCACAGTGCGGCCGTGGTCGTGAAGTACATGCAATGTCCCGACGACGTCACACGCGCCACCATCACCCGTCTCTGCGAACGGCTGCGCGACCTGGAGACGGAAGTGGTCACCGCCGCACGGCGGAAGCGAACGCCACACGGGAGCGCCTTGCCGCGCATGTTGCCGCGTGTGTCCCCGCTCACCCTCCCACTCCCGAGGGATGTGCCATGCGCGGTATCAGACAGAGGGCTCCGCTCCGCCGCTGAGCAAGGGCAAATCATAACGATAGCAGCCACCTCGCATCGCGAGGCCCAAGGACCGGCTACAGTAGCGGCTCTGCGGCCACCGCCATCTGCCGCAAGCACCCATCACAGCGATGGTGACCACAACGACGACGGCACGGATGTCGACGATTGCGGTGCTGACAGTTGTGCGTGGCTGGACGTGTACGAGGTGAACGTCGTTCTCTCTCTCTTTCTCCTCCTTCCCGAGGATGTCTTTCTTTCCTATGCACTAAATGTTGTATCTCGCCTTTCCCCGCACGCAGCCCCAACCCCGTCGAGCGGTCGTCTCCCGATGGCATCCTCCGATCTCCCGGGTGGGGTGCTGGCGTATAACCTGCGCTTCGTTTGGCGAAGTCCACAAACTATGCAGGACGAGGAAAGGGCCCCCACCAACCGCCTGGACCAGCTTCACCACCACGACGGAAACAGCAGCAAGTCGCCTGCATCCTTCGCGGCGATGGGTGCATGGCAGCGGTGGGACTTCCTCGCCTTGGATGCTCCTCGTGTATGCTGGGATGCCTGTGCGAACCTGCGCTGCCCATCGCCCCTCCGACCGCCATGGAGCCTGTGCCTCGTGATGCCCTACGAGCGTGCTGGTGACCTCTTCGAGTTTGTTCAGCGCCGCCGCCTCGTGTTGGCGCAGTCCACCAAGACGGCTCTGTTGGCCGGCCATGATCGCCCGGGGACGCCGTTGCGCTGTTCCCCCTCGTCTGAGAACGCGCCACCGCTGACGCCTTTGCATCACTTCTGGACAGAGTCGCTGTTATGCGCCCTACTTTTCCAGCTCTCGACCAGTCTGCAGCTGCTCCACCTGCAATCACCGCCGATCGTGCATGGCAACGTTACGGAACGAAACGTTCTCCTGAGGGCACCCACAACGTTCTCCGTCTCTCGACGGCGGGTAGAAACCCTTTCGGATGGCAACGCGTCAGGTTGCTACCCGTATCATCGCGTTCGACCAGAGCCGACTGCGTCGTCGCTGCCACCGTCGTGGCGGTCCGCGGAAGCGGGCTCAGTGGGGTCATGCGACCGTGTCTTCCAAGCAAAGGCGACGATGGAAGCAGCAGGGCGAATAGGTTCGCCTCTCCGGAGCACCAACCTATCTGGGGCTGCGCTACCGCTCGCAAGCTCCGAAGGCGCCACAGTAGCTCAGACGCCCGACCCTCTAGAAGAAACCCTCCTTAGCTCGTTGCTGTACCTTCCCGTCAGTCTGGCAGACGCCGGTATGTCGTGGTGGTTGTCGGTTCAGCTGCCGCAGCGCCTTCGCGGCTGCTTTGGCGAAACAACGAACGCCACGTTGCGGTGCACTCCAGCAGGGCGCCGATGGCTGCGACGGTACGAGACGACGGATCTGGCGTCCACCGCTGTTGCCATTGCGGTGCCAGATGCAGAGAGTTTAGCCTCGCTAGCCTTCTTTCTTTTTGATTTCATTGAGGTGCCACCCCACAACGCACCGGAGCAGGTGTGGGGAATCCTGTGCGCCCTCACCAGCGATGACAAGGATGACGTCGGAGTAAAGGAAGTGGGACCGCGGGTGCCAGCCACGCCGTCATCGATCTCCTCCCACCCATCTCAAGAACAGAGCCGCCGCTGGGAGGAGGGGTATGCCATGGATAGGCCGCGTCGCGACCCGAAGAGTAACAGCAGCAGCAGCAACAACAACAGCAATGCGCCCCCACGGCGCCTTAGCACTGAAAAGGATCTCGGAACTTCGCAAGAAGCCGCCGCAGGGCCACTCTATCCATCATCATCCTTGTCACCTCCATCTCCAGGAGGGATACAGGACGGCATCGACGTGGGACGCGGCGGCACCGTTGGGCCCTCCAGCCCCCACGAATACCATGATACGGTGCCTGGGTGGGAGGCAGTGGAACGGCAAGAGGAAGGAGAAGAGGTGCAGGAGGACGGCATCTTCACTCGCGACGAGGTCGATGCCTTGACGTCTGCGATGTGGAAAGCCGAAGATCTCAGCCGAGTCGCCTCCCCCCACCGCCGTCGCGGCTGCGAGGTCGGTCCGCATGGTGCACCGCCCCCTACACCGGATCATGTTGGTGGAGCGGTTAGCCTTGCCGCGAGGGCTGGCGTCGCGTCGGCCGCCGGGGCCGTCAGAGCCGCTGCTGGAGTTGAAAGCGGTGCTGATGAGCAGCACGAATGCAGGCCACCACCGTCGTTGGACACTTCAGGGGTCCTTCGTGGCGCCACGGCACAAGTCAGCACACCCTCTGATATCACATCCGTGAGACAGGGAATTGCACAGTCGACGAACGTCAACATCTGCTCATCACTGCTGGCGCTGACGCGCCCTACGGCAGCGTCTCAACAAGTCGTCAACGCACGCCGCAACGCATACGGCGACAGCGAAAGCGGCTACCACCCCGATAGCGGTGGTAGCGGTGGGCACAGCACCGCACACGCGATCATCATCAAGCGGGTGCTCGCCGTGAATACCTCCAGCGATGTGTGGAGTCTCGGGTTGTTGCTGTACAGCCTCGGTAGCGATGCACCCACGGGGCGACCAAATGCGGATGGTTCTCCCTCCGTCTCCTCCCACGCACCAAGCCTACAGGACTCCACCGCGAGCAGGCGAGAGGCGTGGCGGGGTAGCGGCACAGACGGCACAGGGAGACCGCCAACGGGGTGGTGGGCATGCTCGTCCGCCTCACGCCTTGCCCAACGCGCCTTTGCTGCCTTGCTTGGAGATCTCTACGACTTCGCAGCCGGTGTCCGAAATGACAACGCGGACGGCCACGACAAGGATGAGGATGGTGCTGATGCGCGAGGCGGTGGTGCGGAGTCCTGCGTGCCCCGAGGAGCCGTCGAGCCAGCGCCGCCACTCGGCTTGGGCTGCGCCCGTGACTCCTCTCCCTGTGGTGAAGCCGCCTCGATGGAGCCACATGCAACGCCAGTACACCATGACGAGGGCAGCCACGATGCCGATAACGACGATCGCGTGCGCTGGCCGCGCTCCTGCGCGTTGGAAGACGAGGTGCGGCAACGCACCCTCGAGGCGGGCTACAGCTCTGCCCTTGCTCGCCTCCTTGCCAGGATGCTATCACCGGTTGCGGCGCGACGGCCCTGTGCTACGGAGTTGGTGGAACGACTTCGCCTCGTCGTCGAAGCCGACCCAGCGGCTGCTACCGTGCCCCGCGCGGATGGTGCGAATGACAGTAGCGTTCAAGAAGGTATCAGTGGCCGTAGGAATAGGTACGCGACGGCGCGACCCCTCGGGCGCCCCAGCGGTGGGCGCACCGTGCCGGCCCACAGCCCTTCCACAGCTGCCGCTGTCCTCCTCGATGAGCGAACGGCACACATGGCTCTGCGACGTCGCTAACACCACGAACAACAACGAAATATGTAGGTGTTGTGGTGCTGGTGGTGGTGTGGGCGTCTCCTGGCGTTGCAACGGGGCAGTAAAAGAGGGAAGGAGGGAGAGGAAAGACAAGGATGGACACGAAAAAAAGGAGGGAGGCATCGATGTCCATCGACTCCGCTTCTGCGCCACGCGTCACAACGACGAGGGAAAAGGACGTCTGTGATAGGGGAACGATACAGCGATCATCTCTCTCTCTCTCTATATATATATATATATATATATGTGTGTGTGTGTACGTGTGTCTGGAGAGAGAGGCTTTTTTCGGGGACTGTGACAGGCAACGAGCGTCGGCTTGAGCTCTCTGGTCGGTGGATTGGCTACGTCTCCATAAACACCCACAGCGTCCACTGCTGTCATCACCACCACCACCCTTTTGGTGTTGGTGTTGTTTTGAAAACTTACGCACCGACCTCTTCGCTCATTGTCTTTATCAGTGGGGCGACTGCGCAACGCTCTGAAACCCCCATTCGAGCACGTATATATGCGTGCTTATATATGTGTGAATGTGTGTGTGTATATATGAATGGAACACAGACATTCCGTGGAGTCCGTCTGTCTGCGGCCTTCGCACTTCCCCTATTATCCCGCTCTCTTCGTTTCTCATGATGCGTGCCGCAGCCTACCATCTCTCCTCTGTTTCTCACCCCCTGTACCCTCCTCTCTGTCTCTCTCCATCTCTGGATATTTCTCTATGGTTGAGCTTGGTGTTGTTGATGCTCTCTTGGCTTCGTGCGTTGCTCCCATACGGGCATTTTAGGGGAGGAAACCCCCTCAAACATATTTCGTTATTGCGTGCAGCAAAACAAAAAAAGGAGAACGCAAAGTCCCTCCCCTCCCACCGGCTTTCCCAAACAAACAAAATTACCAAACAAGAATTTATCGATCCACACGTCTCTCTCTTTATATATATATATATATATATTAGAGGAAAGGGAAGAGAAGACGACTGCACGGCATCGGTGTTTGGTCTGTGACGGTGGAGGTGGAGGCAAGAAGGAGACGGTGCGATCTCCTGGTGTTCCGTGGGAAATGGGAACAGCGTGAGCTCCTTCAATCCGTCCGTCGCAACGGCCTTCCCTCCCCTCCCTTATCCTCCCCCCCCCCCCCCTTCAACTTACTTCCCTGGCTTCTTCCTCCTCCTCTAGGCCGTACCACACAGAGCGAAAGTAAGAAAAGCCGAGAGCGGATACTGGGCGACGTTACACACACACTCACACAGAGAGAGGGACGTACCCTACCAAACCCACAGGAAGCCCCATCATCTACCCATATACAAACTTCTATTTAAAACACATGCTTCGGTGGATCACAGCTGCTACCTTCAGGGCCACTACTGACGCTGCTACGGCGTTCACGACATCATTTGGAGAGAGGTGGTACGAGTCTTCTGCTCACGTGGGTGAGGGAAATTTGGCTTGACTGTTTTGTCTTTTGCTGTCGTGCGCCTTCCTTTGCGTTTCTGCTTCACCATTTTTCATTCCTGTTTTGTTCTGCTGCTGTTGCTAAAGCTATTCCCCCCCCCCTCCCCCTCCCCGCTTACATACGCAAAGGCAAAAGGGAAGGAGAGGAGGTGCTCACCTGCGCCCTCCCCTCATACAACCCCTCACCACAAAGACTCCACACAAGATAGAGTGAAAAAAATTGAAGGTTCAGGTGGATGCTGCTAGGCGGTGGCGGTGCGGATGATGAAGTTGGGCGGTCACCCTCGTCGTCTTTCCCTAAGCGCAACATACTGTGCTGCTCGAAAGAAAGGGTTGTAGATGACGGGCAATGGCGTCCGCGCGTACCCACGCCGGTGGTCCGTGTCACCCTGATTTGTTGGCTGCTCATGCTGTTGATGGGTCCGCTTAGTGGTTGCGCCGACGCTACGGAACATCCCGTCGCTTCCAGGAGTGTGAGGGCAACGACTACGGCAGACCTCACGTCCACAGCTGCTGCTGCTGTTGCCACTGCTCGCACCCGAAGCGCTGATGACGGCCACTGCGCACCGCAGGCGATGGGTTGGTCACCGGTTCCCAACCACACACTTCGCGGTATTGGCTACCACGCCGCTGTCGTCACCGTCGGCCGCCACCTCCTCGTTCTCGGTGGAGTGGCGCAGTTGAAAGGCCCCGTAGACGTGTACACCTACGTGAAGCATCACACGCAACGCGCCATGAACATGGTGCACCTTAGCACCTATGCGGTAACAGTTCCAGAGCGAGCTCTCCGCAACAAGACGAGCACCCGATGCGCTGTAGGTCCTAACGAGTTGAACTGGAGCACCTCGATGGACATCGCTGATGACAAACGGCATTGTTCATTGATGCCCCGAGGTGAAGCCTCCGCATCGCCAGGTCTCGCCACAGCCGGCCCTCCGCCAACGCACTGTATTGAGCCTCCTCAACATACGTTGAACGCCTCCACAGCCGCTGCAGCTTCTGATGCTGCTGGCAACGACGCGGGCACGTCGCATCCTGCAAGCCCAGCGGAACTTCTGGTACCCGTTGTGGGGTCTGGTAGTGTGGTTCGGGTAAACGGGGCAGTCTACGCCTTTGGGGCTTGTAACACGATACCGCACTTAGTGGATGCGAGTATTCTTCTTCGCACGCCATACCGAGGCAGAGCTCGCAGAGCATCAGAAGCAGGTAGCGCGCCTAACGCGTCGTTCGAGGTCAACGAAGCGGACACGTCATCTCCTCAGGCGAGTCTCATCGAGGATTACCTCCGCTCGGTCCTTCGGATTCGATTCTATCAAAGGGCGTATACCAAAGCTGCATCTCCTCCGGTGGTGTATCAAGATTTGTTACAGCTTCCGCGATCCATGACTCTTCGCTTCAACGCGACGTGCGTGGCGGGTAGCGACGGGATGGTGCTCCTCATCGGCGGTGTGAATGCGCGCACCGGGGAAGCGCTCGCCTCCGTGGCACAGTTCGATACCGCGACGCTCTCCTTTGTGGAGGGGGTGTGGGCGCTGGAGGAGCCCGTCATCACCCCTGCGGCCGCCGCTGACAACGGCCTTCTGTTTCTCTCCGGTGGCTTCTCCCTCCTCGAGGATCCCTCGCTCTTCAACCCGACGCGCAAGACCCGGGTGTACCACCGGAGCGTCGCTGTGGTGGACACGCAAAACGGTGTATACGACGCCCACGTCGCCCGCTATGCATCAGAGGAAACCGCCTCGGGATTTCTGCGGTGGACATCGCCGCAACTGTTTGTGCACGGGCCCACCCTGCTTATGCTCGGCTCCTCTAGCGACGCAGCCGCCTACAGGCGTATGGCGTATTGGATGAACATGCAGCTGCCGCTGCGGAAAGCCCAAGGAATGGACACGGTGCGCGATACAGGGGAGAACAACACCGATGCGGAGATGCACTTTGTAGACTTTGCCTTCACACCGGCGCGAAGCGATGCGGTAGTGGCGATGGTGCCTGGTGTGGATGGTCGCACACTCACGTTTCTTCTTTTGGGGGGCCGAGTGCCGCCTTCGGAGGGTGGGGGCGACTACGTGGCGGACCCGCACCTCTTCATGGCCACGCTATCCCTGTGCCCGAGTACCGCTGTCGCCGCGGCGCCGGTCGTTGCTGTTCGAGCAAGTGCGCTGACCTCGACACGCAGTAACTCTGGTGAGGCTCGACGCTCGGCGGTGACGACGGGAGTCACCATCCCACCTAACAAGAAGCGGGTGACGGCTACCGCTGCCGTGCATGCTCTTCCGCCACAGGTGCTAGGCTTCGTCTACCAGCGGGTCATGAATGGTGTCTCGTCCACCGCCCTCACGCCATCACGCCCCCCCGGTGCGGAACCTGTTCCTAATCAACTTGGGAACACGACCGTGAGGATAAATGGCTACGAGCCTCTCTGGTACAACATATCCTTCTCCATCTTATTATCAAAGGCAGAGATGCTGCAGAGCTGCCCTGGGCTTCGGGGACGGCAGGAACCCCTGGTAGCCAATAGGGCTCCGGCTTCGCTTTCCTCATACTCGGTGTGTTCGGTGATGCTCTCTGCATCGCCCCACTGTGATGCGTCACTGGCGGAGTATCGGTTCCTCAGCGCTGTCAACACGCGCGACGTCACCGTTCGCTCTGTCCTTCGGCAAGGGAAGGATGTCGAGGTAGAAGAGGCGATCGCGGTTGGGCAGACACTGCTGATCGGATCGCCGGAGCATGGTCTGCAGCAGGTTTTGTTGACTGGCGCTGACGGTCGAACAGACGGGGCTGGCAGCCACGACGGAGATATCGCGGGGGTGGTGACGGAAATGCCGCTTCCGTTGTCTGCGAGAGTTCCTCTCAGGTCTGAGTCTATCGCGCCTTCGCATGACTCTGCGACTGCAGTTGGCTTCGTCGGTCTCCCCCGACACACCCTCTCCCATCCGCACAACTCCGCCACTCCAGCTGTTGCCGCAGGTGCGTTGGCCGACACTAGCGAGAACAACACACTCCTCTACGAACAACAGTTTCTCTACGTGTGCTTCTCGCGCGCACCGAGTGTGGTTGCGCATTGTAGACCCACCGCTTCCACGGAAGCGAACGATGCGATCACGCTCTTGACGAGGGCTAAACCGCTGCCCCCTGAGCACTATCGGCAGCAACAGCAACTCCCAAAGGAAACGATCTCAACTCCGTCGAGTGCGTGTCACTCGCTCTTTTACGTCCCTCTCCACCCTACCACGCCCCTGCTCCTGTCCTCCGAAACGACATGGATGCCGAGCGAGGATGGTGAGGATGACCCGCCCACTCCGAGCGGCCACCCTTCCAAAACGGGCGCACTCGTGCCTTCCCGGCTGCTACTCGCGGCCGGTGCCATGGTGCTTGTGGCGAGCGTCGGGTTTGCCTTGTATTCGTGCAGGATCGCTGCTCAAAAGGCACCACGACGAGTCCTTAACCGCCTGCTTGGCCACCAAGACAGCTTTCTCACGGCGGGGGATTTGCACGAAAGGTATCGTCGCCGCCTGCTGCCTTGTCGCGATCTGGGCCTCCTCCGAGATGGGATGGGCGCTGCTGATGGCAATGTCTCTGGCCTGCGGGAGGCTTATTCCGTGGTACTAACGGCGTCACCCATCGGCAGCACGAGTGGGCCCTCTCCTTTCGGAATGCGCAGCGTCACCGCAGCGCCGCACCGCGTCTTGGATGGCAAGTACGAAATCGTGCGAAAGCTGGGGAAAGGCAGCTTTTCAGTCGTCTACCTCGTACGACGTGTTGCAGATGGGCGGCACTTCGCCCTCAAATACGTGCAGTGCAGTGACGACGTCGACCGACATGAGGCGGTGAAGGAGTGCGAGGTGGTGTACGCGCTTCAGGGCCACCCCAGCGTCATCCAACTCGTTGACATGTTCATGTCGTATCGTTTCGACCAGGATATGGTTATCGTGCCTGTCCCCCGAATCACAAGCAAACGTGACGGGGAGCGATCCAAAGCGGCGGCGGAGACGGGCGCTCAAAGCTCCGGGGAGGAAGAGGAAGCAGGTGAAGCGACAGGCAGCGCCGACGCCACTCACGAGTGCACCCACGACGACACGATGTCCACCCTGACGCCAGCCCGAAAAGAAGGCGAAGGTGCAGCAGCAGAGCGGCTTTCGGTGATGCATAGTGATCAGAAGACTTGCCGTGAGGACGCACAGCAACCTGACGTGTCGTCGCCGGCAGCGGAAAGTGGAGTTGCCACCGCTTCAACTCCGCTGCAACCAAGACAACGTGTTGTGGTTCGCGTAGACAGTGCCTATCTCGATGCCTTGGAGGTCAACGAGGAAGGACGGGAGGGTTCGACAGCCCCGCCGGAGCCGCAGAGGCCACGCGGCGCTAGCGCTGCACCTGCTCACTGCCAACCGGCGCTGCAGGCGGAACGGTATCTCAGTTTAGTCATGGCCTACCACGAGCGAGGCGACCTGGCCCGGTGGGTGCGGCAACGGCGCGCCTTGAAGCCTTTCATCCCTGAAGCTACCATTGTCAGCATCGCGTTCCAGGTGCTCTCTCTCCTCTCCTTTATGCATCACCGGCATCGTCCACCGATCATCCACCGAGATTTGAAGCCCGAAAATATTTTGCTCACCACCCACGTCCACTACGAGAATGTCAACGATTTGTTCCTCCCCATCGTGGTGACCGACTTTGGGCTGTCGCGTGTGATGGACAAGACGTTCTGCGAGACCGGCGTCGGCTCTCTTCCTTACGTAGCTCCCGAGTGTTGGCAGCGGCGGTACTCGACCAAGGTAGATATCTGGGCTCTTGGCTGCGTGCTGTACGCCGTCTGTTCAAAGCGGGTGGATAGTCGTGATGTTCGCGTCATGTTCAGCGAGTGTGCGCAGGAGGACTTTCACGAGCGTCTGTGCGACGAAATCGTGCACGTGCACGGCTACAGCCCCGCGCTGGCGTCGTTCATCACTGCCTTGCTGGCGGTGAAGCCCGAAAGACGCCCCACGGCGGCAGAAGCGTTGGGTATGCTGCGCCGACCCGGCACCAGACCAGACGGGGTGCCGCTCGTCAAAGGAGGAGGGTCCCTCCCCTTAGCAGCACTGCTACGTCCGACAGCCAGCCAAAGCGGTCACTCGCCCCTCCCCTCCTCCTCTTCGGCCTCTTCCCTATCCAACGCCGCGCCCGCCCATCCCCCGCAAGGGGCTCCCTCACCGTCGCCGTTAACGCCCGCTGTCTTGAGCAGCTCACCTCTTCTACAGAACGAGGAAAGTCCCGCGATTTAATTTGGGGTCTGAGAAGAAGGGCGGGGGGGGGGGGGAGAACACGAGGAAGGGGGCGGAAGGGTACGGAGCCCTGCTAACAGTGAAACGCATAACAGGATCACTGGGAGGGTGTCTCCCAGAGTTCTCCCTCTGCTCCTCCCCTGACTCTCCTCCTCCTTCTGCCGGTGCGCCTCCTCCATTAACACACACACACACACCTCCATACAAGAGGGGGGTGAGACAGCGGGAGAGAGAGGGGGGGGGGTGAAGAGGGCATTGATGCTGCTACGGCATCCGTGTTGACTTCCCGAGCGAGAGCAAACAAACAAAGAGAGAGGGAAGAGGGAACTGATGGTAGCAGAAGGGATCGTGCATCGCTTTGTCCCATCCGTATCCAGGCACCCCTTTGTTCAATTTGTTCCGTGTAGTAAAGAAGGCGCCGGAGATGAGGGTTGCGAGTGTCTTTCGACCATCTCTTTCCACTCTCTTTCCCTAATATATACATATACATATATGCATCTGCATGTGCGTGTTGGTTGGGGTGTCGCTGCTTCCTGGTGATGTTCGTATTTAATCTTTTCTTCTTCCTCTCTCTCCCATCGAATGTCCGGGGGGGTGAGGGAGTAGTGGCTTCGGCGGGGTGGTGCTGTGCAGGCTGTTGCTCACTCGAGCTCAACACGCATGCGCAAAGGAGCATCGCAGGAAGGGTAGAACGATCGGGTAGTTCCAGATGGTGTCCGCTGTGGGTAGTGCAGCCAAGTCTGCGCATTCGCACACAGATCTCCAAGAAAATCTCCACGCGCCCGCTGCTCAGTTTTTATTATTGCGGAGGACTCGCTCCTTTTCCTCCTCCTCTCGTCTCACCGTTGACAAGTGTTCCCGGGGATACAAAGTAGCAGGGCAACGTCGCCGTCGTTCCACGCCCCTCACCCATGACTGCGGTTCGTCAAGACAAGCCTGGCGGAGAACATTAAAGTACAACGAGAAGAACGGAAGGGACCTCCCTCCCTCGCCCCCGGATGTTCACTTCGTTATCACCCATGCACCTCTTCCTCCTTCCTTGAACTGAGCAGCGGATATATAAAAGCATCTATGCATACTTACATATGTGCATGAGCCACGCTCATCTCTTCTCTTCTTACTTTCCTCCCCTTTGAATGCTTGTCTGCGCTCTCAAGCGCCTTGAACAGTGCGGCCTGAGTTTTGTGTGTGTGTGTGTGTGTTGCTTGAGTTGGTGTGGAGATAGTATCAGAGGGTGGAGGGAAGGGGGGCGGAGGCAGGGAGTCACGGTGGGGAAGAGACCAGTGTATGCGCTACCCTGAGGAAAGAAGAATATGTGAGGTGCGTCAGTGCCGTCGCCTTTCTCCCTCTCTCTCTCTCTCTCTCTCTCTCTCTTTCTGCATCAGCAGCGTGTCACACTCGGGCCCACCTCACCTGACGCCCTCTGCATCTCCCTCCCTCCCTCCTGTAGGCCCCCGCCTCTCTTACCTCCCTCTATCATCCTTAAAAAGGGAGCGAGGGGGACAAGAGAAGAGATGCTCCCCGCAAGTCCCGTGAGTGCTCCGTTGGGCACCTGCGAAAAATTTGTACGCACACGCGATACGGGGCGGAGTGCGCATGCCTTTGACGTGCTCCTCGTCGTGTCAAGTGTCGCGTGCACGCTGCTGCTCGTCGCCGTCGGTCTCTTGGTGTGTGCCGTACGACTGCTTCAGCGAGCCGCGGCCGCTGTCGTCGCCGCAGAGGCCGCAGCAGCGGCGGCACCCCGAATCGCACATGGAAGAGGCACCGACCCAGTGGAAGAGAGACTCACCACCTTCGCCAACAGTGTAGATGCAGCACAGCCACTTCTTACGAACATCCGTGACACAGACGGTGGGGGACACAGGGATCTTCGTGTCCGCCCTGCACTATCGAGCGTCCCGCGGGCGATACCGGGGGTGATGGATGCGTTGCGCATCCTTCTGCAGACACCGCGTAGGAGAGCGGTAGAGAAACTTGCGGACCTCGAGGAATCTTTGCCATCGCCGCAGCTGGTTGCGCCGCATAGTCCGCAGAGTCCCCCCCAGCAGGGTACCCCAAAGGAGAAGCTGCGAGATGAAGAAGCCGACGCGGCTCACCCCTCATTACAGTGGTGTGGCGAGCTCTCCTCTGATGGTGCCGCTCACAAATTCGACGCGGTGGCGGTGACGACCCCGGTCACTGCTGTGACCGACGACAAGAACGCAGCACAGGCGCCCGGTGCCTTCGAGGCCACCACACCAAAGGATATCGTCGTGTACCACACTACGCAAGACTCTCGCTACCGGCTGCTGCGACGCATAGGACGAGGTGCCTTCTCCTCTGTATACCTTGTCCAGCATAAGGGAACGGGGGTGCCCTACGCGCTCAAGTACATCGTTTGCGCCGACGACCGTGCCCGCCTCAGTGCCGTGAGAGAGTGTGAGGTGTTGAACCGACTACAAGGGCACCCCAACATCCCCTGCATTGTTGACATGTTCATGAACTACGATTTTCAAAAGGGCCCGGTCGCGTCGACTTCGACACCGACTGCAGGTCGGAGGGCTACGGCTGGCGTGCCAACCTCCTCGTCAGTCCTGAAAGCCGCCACGTCAGCGCTCGCGTCCCTCCAGGAACACGGCGAGCGCCCGACGGCAGGCCCCGTGCGGAGCTCGGCACAGCTGGCGCTGACGATGTGCCCTTCTCAGGCGCCGACGTTGACGGAGAAGATAGTGACAGAGGCCGCTTCCCAACGTGCAGCGCGGCCGGCAGCGGCGCCTCTGGATCGTGATGCTGCTCACGCAGAGCTGGATGAGTCTCTTAAGGGAACGGACGCGAGCTGCGATGGCCAGCTCGATCAATGCCCAGAGCATCCATCAGCATCACCATCACCGCAGCAAGAACAACAGCAGCAACAGCAATCGACGCAACCTGTAAGGATGGTGGTACCCAGCGATCGGAACGATGCAGCGGTGGAGTTTGACACGCTGCAGCCCTCCGTGCTGGGATTATCCTTCCGCGACGACCGTCACGAGGCGGGACAGCATGGTAAGGTCATGAGGTCGACGGTGTCGCTTGCCCCCTTAGCAGAGAGAGACACTCAGCAAGGGACACCAATGCTCAGTGCGCGTGACACCGAGCGTGTCATCATGGATGCACGGCGGCTACAGCAGCAGCGCCGTCTTCAACACAAAAAGCACGCCCTCCATCGGCATATTCGACCGCAACTCAGCGAGATGCCGAGCCTCAAGCCATCGATGGGCGCTCCACTTCACCAAATGACACCCAACCCGCCAGGAGAGCTTCGAGTAATTCGTAGCAGCAGCAACAGTTGCAGCAGCTGCAATAGCACCATCAGCGTCAGCAGTAGCTGTTGCCGCCCCCATCGCACGCAGTTCCTGCCCCCTGGCAGCACCGGTGTCTCCCTGGACCACTGCTCGAACATTGCTGCTGCCGCTACCGACGCCACTGCTACACCATCCCAGGGAGAGAGCGACGCACTGACGGTATCAGGGTCCCAAGCGTTGACAGAATCGACAAATCTTCACTCCTCCACAACCAAGGCCGTGAAGTATCGACAGAGCACCGTGCCACGGACCATCGCTGGTCGCCGGAGTTGCAGTGCTGGATATGACAGCGTCGGGAAGGAGACGAGCACAGCGGTACAGCGGCGCCCCGCCCCATCAACGTTATATGCCGCTTTGGATACCGATACGCATTGTAGCGGCAGTGGTAGTGCGAAGCAGGGCTTCGATGCAGAGAGCCAGCTACCCCATATGAGTCAGGCTGTCGGTTGGAAGGGGGCGGTGGAGGAAGATGAGGTGTCGCGTAAGGGTGGAGCAGGGGACGCTGCCTTTCTTCCCGGCTTTCCCTCGCGTTGGTCAGCTGCAGTGGAGCGGGTCGCCCCTGTCCCGTCGGCCAATGGCCGCGATGGAGTCGCCTCTGGGGACGGTTCAGCGCTGGCGGCGGGGGATCCGCCCACGGAGAGCCACCGAAGTCCATCGTACCTTGCGCGTGTCGGCCGCGGGAACGAACCCCATCTCGAAACGGAAGCGAGCAGCAGCAGTGAGGGGGGAGACGAGGAACCGTTTCAGCCGATCTACCCTTTGACGACGTCTCGGGCTCAGCAGGGGGGTCCAACGTGGACGACAGGCTCGTCCCCATGCTCCCACACACCCTCATCGCGTCTGGCGAGAGATGGAGAAAGCATTGCGTCTGCCGTGCCCCAATGGCCCTCCGCAGTCGCACCGCAAGACCCGCCGCAGCAGCCGATGCAGGCGACGTCGACCTCCGCTGTCGATACTTCCCCCGCGCTGACGGCATCGCCCTCACAGACCGCTATGGTGGCCCATGCAAGCACGAGCATCAGTGGCGTCGTGAAAAGCCCTACGACGGGCACCTGCAAAAGCCCCTACTTGGAGCGCGCGTGTGGCGGGGAAGTCGTGCCACCGCCTCGGACGTCCTACGCGCCGGGCGGTGGGGTTCGATACAAAAGCCTCACCTATCCCAACCTCCGTGTACCGCATAGCGATGCCGTGTCGCCAGAGGAGTACCTCGGCGGTAGAAGTGGTGGTGGTGGTGCTGCTGCTGCTGCTTCTGGCGTCTCGGAGAAGCATAGTATGGGCACCAGCGAGGCAACGCAGGGCCGCTGTCCAGAAGCCGCACCGCGGAGGACCTACGCACCTCTTCGTTACGGTAATCTTCTTGCGTCTTTTGCGACTCCTCCGCCCCCGCGGAACGACACGCCCGCCGCTGCATCTGTGGAAGCTGTATCTGCTCAAAAGGTATTCAGTGTTGGGGCAGCGCATAGTGGAGGTTCTGTAAGCGTTGCTGCGGCGATAGGAGACGCTCGCGAAGCGCAACAGCACTGGCAGCAAGGCGAACATATCTGTGAGAACAACGGGAAGGCTCACCTGGGCACACCGGCCGCACTTCTTTCCGTGGGATCACGGTCGCCGGCAGCAGCTGCAACAGCAACATCGTCATCGTGGTCCTCTCCCATTCCCGCAGCCTCAGGCGCCACCAGTGGCCTTACTGGAACGCGTTGGACGCCGATCGGCGGTGGTGTCAACATCTTCTCGAACAGCGCACCGGGAGATGGACGCACCGTGCTACGCACCCCGATCACCACTGCAGAACTGCCACCGCCGGTGAGCACGTTGCCCCTAGGGCCCGGCGGAGCGAACGATCGTAAAAGCAGCGAGGACGACCCCACCGCGGCGCCAGCAGCCCCCAACATTCGGTACACCAATGCTGGAAACCCAAGCCTCTGGAGGGCGCGCGCGGCGGACGCGCCTTCTGTCAACGCAGCAGCAGCAGCAGCTGTAGCAGCGCTAAGCAGCGCCGCTCTCCCTCAGCCGAACGCGGTTCCTACGCTGGCCCCAGCCGCCACCGCCACTGTCGCCCTGAGCACCCCTTCCGAGAGCAGCAGCAGTGGCAGCCTGCAGCGGGATGTGCGGGACACGGGCTATCTGTGTCTCGTGACCGAGTACCACCCACTGGGAGACCTTGGCCGATATGTGCTGCAGCTGAAGCAGCTCCAGGATCTCCATTACCGCCAGCGGCTCTCGTTAGGCCGCGTACCGACGCGTCTTGCGGGGGAGATGGGCGGGCCCCGTCTCGGAGAGGGTTCTGGAGCCGGTGGTGGTGCTGACTCCGCCTCGGAAGCCTCCCCTCCCACGTCGGGGCCTGTCCTATCCGTGGCATCTCAGAGCCGTCGAACCGAAGAGGAAGAGAAGGTGAGCCAGTGTTTCCACATGGCACCGACGGCCGTGGCCGCCGCCGACGGCGCAGGGGACACCAGCGACGTGGATGATCGTCCCTTGACGGAGCCGCAACTGCTCTCCATCGCTTTTCAACTTGCCTCAGTCCTCGACTACATGCATGGCCAGAGCCCCCCCGTTGTTCACCGAGATCTCAAACCGGAGAACATCCTCCTTAAAGGGAAGCGAAGCGAGTATGCCGACGGTGCCCTCACAGTCACCACTCCCACGACAAACACAAGATGGACCGTCGCTGGTGCTGCTGATTCTGCCTTCACGGGGGCAGCATCAGCGACTTCGAGTAGCGTCCCGGCATCGCCAGTATCCCCCGCCAACAGCGCATCGACGCCGACCGCGCCCTTTCGCATCACACGCTCTGTAGTGCCCATCGTGTTGACCGACTTTGGCCTTGCGATTTCCTTGGATGGGCAGGGGCGACCGCGAGGAGGGCGAGGGGGCGGCACGCGGCCCTACATCGCTCCAGAGTGCTGGTACGGCCGTCCGTGCCCTGCCAGTGATATTTGGAGCTTGGGATGCGTCCTTTACGCCCTCGCGACGGGCCGACTCACGGCTGATACGGTGCGTATCATGTCGGAGGAGGCGAAGATCGACGGTTTCGCATCGCGGATGCTGAATGACATCCTTGCCCAGAAGTATTCATTGGCGTTCGCCAGCTTCGTTGTCTCACTCCTGGTCGTGGAAGCTGCAAAGCGGCCCACCGCTGCGCAGGCGTCGCGCTGCTTCTGCGTGCAGGACGATGAGGTGCGTTTCGACCTCACAAGTCCTTTTTTTAGTAACGTGCTTGATCTCTGAATGTGGGGGCTTCTCAACATGTCCTACATAGGTGCACCCCCTGCATGTGCGTCTCCATCGATATCGATATACGCATGTTATAGTATTTTCACATCTACCTGCTCAGTCCGATGAGTCGAGCGAGAGAAAAGAGAAAGAGAGGAGCGCAGAGGAGGTCGAGGAGAGAGGGGTAAATATAGATGGATGTGAAAGGGGGAGAGTAGACGAGGGAGAGAAAGGTGGTAGGGGGACCTAGGATGACGGAGGAGAGGGGCACCGAAGGGCGGCGGAAACGAAGCGGTACTGCCTCGTCACTTTCTTCTTTGAGAAACCTTTGTCTGGTGGGGCTCGGCTGCCTCTTCGTGAGTTCACAGGTGCGTGTGACGGATGTCGCAGCCCCACGCCCCCTCTCCTTCTTCTCTCTCTCTCCCTTTCTTCCTTCTGTGTCGCAGGGAAGAAAGCGCCGCCCCCCCCCCCGCCTCTTTTAACCACCTCAACTTCTTCTCCCCACCCCCATCCAGAGAAACAATTCCAGCTGACTTCTGCGCCCTCCTCCCCTCCCCTCCCCCGGCGCAGCGCGGAAGCAATGATCTAGTGTGCATATGAGCACCGCCTTCTTTCATGACGAATCGTCATGTACGCGATCCACAGCCATCCAGCCTACCAACATATATGTATATGTCATGATAGACATGCACGTACACACAGCATGTGCACCTCTCTTTCACTCAATCTCTTCTCTTCTCCTCTCCCCATCCCCCCACCCCACCCCACCCACTATGCGAACGTGTGTTTGTGTGTATGTGTGTGTATGTTTACGCTCCAGCGAAGAGGTGGGTAGGGAGGCGTCCGTCATAGCATCATCACTGGTAATCCCCTTCCACTCCACCGCACACACTCACTCTCAGCGAGAGAGGGAGGGCGTGGAAAACGCGCGCGTACGAGTTCCGCCCCTCTTTTGATTCGATTTGGATCTACCTCCGATATTTACCTCTATCGTTCCGGTTGGGAAAAAAAATTGCCTGGGTGCTCTTTCTCTGTTGCAATTCCAAGTGATACACACGGGCTCCTGCTTCCCTCCCTTCCCCCTCAACCCCTCTCGACCGGTCCCCTATTCCGGAGCTGCCATGCTGCGCCCGAGCCTACTGCACCGCGCACCGATGCGCACCTCTCGCCCCTTTCTTTTTTTCTTCTCTTGGATGAGTCAGAGCAGTGGCCACCGCGGCAGCGCCGCCGCCACGCGTCGGACGGATGCCAAGGAACTCTTCGTCAGCGAGAGCGCCATGGGGCTTGGTAGGGGGGACGTGGGGCAGCCCATGGCCAACGAGGCGCACGAGGCCGTAGAGGGCACCAGCGACCGTATCGAAAGTTATCGTCAGGCCGGCATGAATGGAAGCGGCAGCCGCGGCCGGGGCAGCGGGGAGGCTTTCCGGGTAGGAGACGGGGTAACGCCCGGGTCAACCGTGCCGAAGACGGCGTTGGATGACGTTCTGATTGAGCGGGCCGCACACCTCACGGGTCCGAACCGCCGCCCTGTCTCGTATGATTTGGAGATCCACCGCGCGGCTCGAGCTCAGGAGGCAGCCGCGCAGGAGGCGTCCGAGGCCTATCAGAAAGAATTTGATGAACAGAACATGCCGCGGCAGCCGAACAATCCCGAGCGGGTCCGTGCGAGGTGGGAGTTTACGCCGACGCCGGAGCACAAGGCGCTCGTGTTGCTGCTGTATCGTAACGTGTTGAAAGGCCTGATGAATTTTAAGAGCGTGCGCCGTCGCAGCTTGATCGCGTACGCGCGACTCTGCTTTCGCCGTCGCGCCAAGGCAACAGAGAAGCTGCTGATCGACGAGTGCATTGAAGAGTGCCGTCGGGCTATCTATGTCTTGGAGAAGCATCACAATTTCACAAAGACGGGCACCTACGAGTTTGATAGCATGACGATGCCGAAGGACACCGGTCAAGACGTGAAAACGTACATGGAGGAGGTCTACGACCCGGAGAAGTCGCGGATGCAGTTTCAGAATTTCACTGACGTCCAGCCAGGGAAGGAGCATCTGCATCGGCAGGGTCTGGGGCCCACCTCGGGGGCACACCACTGGAAGGACCGGCAGTCCTCCGCCGACTTCAAAGTGGAGATACGGGAGGAGGATAAGGTGCTGCGGCCGCCGCCACCACCCGGAATGGCGAGCTGAAGAGAGGATGGGCTCTGTTCGCTTGAGTTGTTGTTTCTGTCCACCGCGCGTATCACCTACGCAAGGGTTTGTCTGTCGATGTGTGTCCTTCGCCTGGGAGTCTCCGCCTTCAACACACGCCTCTGCGTGTGTTGCTCCCTCATGTTTTGGTTGTTTCTACGTCCCTGTCCCTCCCCACTCCGTCTGTCTATCCCCACCCCCACCGGCCACCGGCCACCTGCCACCCAGATCGGTCCTTCTCTTCTCTGCATCATCGCCGTTGAAGCCGCCGCCATTACCCCCCCTACCCTACACCCTTTCTGCCCACCCCACCCCCACCCCCACGCTCTCTTCCGCCGTCTTCTCTGTCTACGCGTCGGCGACGCGTGCTGAGACTCTTGCGCCGGCGTGCGCGCACCGCGGCCTCCCCTCGTCAGCTCCTCCCACTCTATCTCTCTCTCGCCTCTCGCCTCTCGCCTCTGCCGACCTGTTCGGTCGTTATCCCGGTGTCCATTCGCACCTCATGCACACGCTGCCCCCCCCCCCCCCCACACCCCACCCCACTCCTTCCTCTACACATGGGGTACATCGGCATACATCTTTTTTACCGTATCACACCCCTTCTCTTGTGGCCCCCTCCCCTCACCGCAACATCCGTCCACCTCCCTCTCCTGACGGGCTCCCACCAAGTGAGCGTCATCCCCGCCTCTTTCACCTTCACCCACTCACAGAACTGTAGGCGTGGTGGCTGGTTGGTGTGTGTGTAGGTGTGTCCCATCTCCCATCTCCCTTCTCCCAACCCCCCCCCCCGACCCCAACCCCCCGGTCACAGAGATATACATCCTTTCTGATTGTCTGCGGCGGGCCTTGTTGGGCTTCTTTTTTTTTTTCTCTAGAGAGAGGGGGTTGGCTAATTCCGAGAGGAGGGAGCACCACATGGTACCCCTCTTCCCTCTTCGTACCTCCAGCAGCTCATTCCATTTTTTTTTTCTCTCCTCACGTCGTGGTTGTCCTCTCTTCTTTCTTTTTTTATTTCTTTCTTGTGCGCCCCTCCATCACCCATCTTTTTCGGGGAGGTTTAGCGGCAGACCACTGGCGCTAAAGCAGGCAGGAGGGGAAAGGGGGTATCTCACTTTTTGGTTTATATATATATATATATACATAAACCTCTCCCATTATTATATTCCGTTCTCTCTTTTCAGTTTTGCTTGTGTTTCTTTTTTTTTTGGTAGGTGGGTGCGTATGTGTATCAGTGGAGGGGGGGCGGGGGAAAAGGTCGAAAGCATCGTGCACAACAACTCCTCACCCCACCCTCTCCCAGGTCGGCAAGCGCAGATATCGAAGACGCTTCTTGTCGCCCCGTTTTCGTATCTTCCAACTTGAGGTTGTTTGTGTGCACATTGGTGTACGGCAGCCTTCTCTCTCTCTCTCTCTCTCTTCTCCTTGCTTTCTTTTCTTTCTTCTTTTACGACTGTTCGTAGGCGTAACCCGATACCCCCTCCCCCCCTCCTCCTCCTCTCTCTCTCTTTCTCCTCTCTCTCCCATACACACAAACACATCAGATCGGTCATTGCCCTACCCTCCCTTTCTCTCAACACATATATTTATATATTTATAGTAAAACACACAAAAGAAAAACGCAAGGTAACGGCAGTCCTCTAGAACAGCATTTCTTTGCTGTTTGTCCGCTTGCTGGATACCGTGGTGTGTCGTCTCCAACCACGCCTCACACGCACACATACACTTCCTTGCTGTTTGCTTGTTGTTGTTCCTTTTCCCTGCTTCTTTCGTTTCATCATTTCAAGCCACATACATATATTTTGAAATAAAGGCACCCCAATTGTTTTGTCTAGCACCAAAAGGCACCTCGTTCTATCTGTAGAGAGAAAGAGAGAGAGAGAGATATCTACTCGTCAACGCTCACATCTGTGGAGCGATAACGGCGGTGGCCAAACTAGCGATCTACAATTCTTTTTTTTTCGATATATATATATATTATATATATAATTTATTTTTTGCGCATCTATTCGCTTTCCTCTTGTAAAAAAAAATTAAACAAATCGACAGCTACACACACATATATATATACACACTTTCATTCGACGTGAGTTGAAGTTTTGGGTGTTTGCCTCTCTCTCTCTCCCACCCCCTCTCTCTCTCTCTCCTTCTCTCTTCATATCTCTTCATATCTCTTTATATCTACATAAATATAAGCAGGTCTACTCTGCTAATATATATTTATATATATATATATATATACGATACAGATACTTATATATATTTACTCCTCTCCATCTGCGTTTGTGTTGATTACCTACTCAAAGCGTATCATCTCTTTTTTCTTTTTTTCTTCGTCTTCTTCTTTCTTCTGCTTATTAGTATTGTTATGATTTCTTCACTACTGAATTTTTTGATTTTGTGTGCTTTTTTTGGTCATCATTTCCCCCCCTCCTCCTCCTCCTCCTCCTTTATCATTATTATTAGGTGAAGCGAGTTCGATTAGCTCATATTCGCCCTTTCTTTTCCTGATTTTTTCTGTTGTGTTGAGTCTCTGTCTCTCTCTCTCTCTCTCTCTGTCTGTCTCTCTGTGTGTGTGTGTGTGTGTGTGAACGCGCTTTTGTTGTTCTCCCCTCCCCCTACTTCCTCTCCTTCCCACCCCGTCCCTGTGATCTCTTTCTATTTCGTCTAGTTACTTTACTCTTGATCTCTGCTATTCCATCTTTCTTGCTGCCGATATAGAGATACACACATACAAAAGCTACAAAAACTGTTTGATCGCTGTTTGAGATTCGTTTTGTAACTTTGGTGGCGAGTGGTTCTTTTTGTTGTGGTTGTGGTTGGTGTGCAGAAGCGTTTTCCTCTCCCTCACTTCGTTTCTCTTTCGTTCTCATCCTCCTCCTCCTACCCATCCTTCTGGTGTACGTGCGTAAGTGGGGGGGGGGGGCAAGGAAGTGTAGTCGTTCATTGGGTTGAAGATTGTACGGGCCATCTGCTCTGAGGGAGCTCCACAGGATTCCTCTCCCTTCCTCTCTGGTTTTTCTTTTTTTTTTGCGACTCACTTTATGACTCCCTTCCCCCCCTCCCCCCTCCTCCCTTCCATCCTCGTCCGCTTATCCCGCTTTTCATTCTTCTTATCACACGGTTACCATTTTCTTCTGTGAACAGAGACAAAAAAGGAAGAGGATAACAGCAGAAGACGAGGCGTTACGGCATAGCCCTTTTTATTATTTTACTTCGGTGACACTCACTTTCATCCCACCTCTGTTTGTTTGTTTTGCTCTTCGCATTCATATATATATATATATTAACCTATTTATTTATATTTCTGTTGCCCGTTGTCGTTGTCGTTGTCGTTGTGTGCGTGCGTGTTTGTCTTTATTGCAAGTTATTTACCACGTCATTTTACGCTTGACGTTTGTTTCGCCTTTTTGATATCGTGCCTTTTCTCTTTTCGTTGTTCTTGAACGCTCCACTCTCGTGACTCGTGTTTGCCTCCGACCTGCTCGCATTGTGGTTCGTTGCGCTCGTTGTTGTTGTAAGTGCGTGTGTGTGTGTGTTATTGTTGATTGGGGGTAAGAGGAAGCCGTGCGACTCCCTCCCGACCTCTCTCCCTCCCTCCCCTCCATCTGTTAAGTATTTAAAAAATCCCATTCTCTTCATCTTATCCCTCCTCTCTGTTAGAAAAAATACGCGGAGGAAATCCTCATTTATTTTTTTTCTGGAGGGTGAGGAGCGCTTTCTCCCTCCATTTTTATATTTTTGCCAATTTCGTGCTGTTGTTGTTTCGCAGAAGGAGGGGGGGGGAGGGGGAGGGGGTGCCTGCATTCGGTACATCAGTCGTTGAGTAAACACCTCTGCATTTTCTCTTTCTCTTTTTTTTTTCGGAGGGGGGTACAACGAGGGAAGGCTTCTCGTTCTCTGTCTCTCTCTTCCTTGTGTGTGTGCGTGCGTTGTCGATTTGTGGGCAATAAGAGAGGAGGCGGAGGGAACTGGACTCAAACAACAAGAGCGTCCATTGGAAGGAGAAGGGCCCGTATTAAACAAAAAAAGATCTACACACACACGCACGTATACACGCGCGCACACATACACACACCTGGTGGGTTCGCTCTTCCTTCTTGAGGTGTGCGGGCGGTTGTCGGAGTAGTGCGCTGCCTTTTGTGCGTGTCTACCACTTTTTTATTGGTGGTTACCTGCACTGATTCTTCCGACAAGGGAAGGTGTCTTCCTTTTTTTTTCTTTGGTAAGGGGAGCTTTCGACGGTGGCGGGGAGGGGGGCACGCAAAAGAGAGAGCGAGAGAGAAAAGAGGAGGAGGAGACAGGCAATAGCGGAACGAAATGAAGATGCACTCCCCAAAAATGTCATCCGTGCAGGCTGAGCGAAGCGCCCCTCGATATCCCTACCCCTCTGCCATCCCATCGCCGCCTCTGCAGCACACGCAGCGTCTCGCCTCATCAACGTCGCCCACTCCCGTGACTAGAGCGGTACCACTCACGGGTTGTGTCTCGCAGGACGCGGTATGCCATGGTCCGCCAGCGGTGGTGATGACCCCCTCCTCCATCCTAACGGAGTCACGTGTGGGAATAGGGCCTCTGCAAAGCCTCAAGGCGGAGGTCGAGAAGGGCGGTAGTGGCGGTGCAGCTTACAATGGCATGTCCCATCCTGCAGTGGATGTGCGGGACGTCATGCTCGCTGAACGGGCTGTCGATAGCCGGTCCTCATCCAAGTGGGATGGCTGTACGGAAAACACCGCCGCCGCGAGCGGACATGGCAGGCTGCCTCACTTGGCCCGGCGAAGAGCTAGCAGTGGCGCCGTAACGATGTTGAAGAAGGGACCTGTCATTACAACAAGTCCTTCCTCCCCCACAATCACCCTCGCTCGACACTCCAGCAGACGCACTAGCTCACCGTCTACCTCGCCCCATCTTCCATCGCCACAGTTGGTTGGCACATCTCCACGAAACGGCGCAGTTGAGCAGCCAAGTGGCGCTGCGTCTTCTACAACGATGCAGAAGAACGGGGAGGGGCCTTTTATCATCACGCTCCTTCCCCCAACACCTTTGATGCAGCGACGACGGCTCACCGAAGGCGCTGTGGGGGCATCGCATGAAGGAGCCGACAGCCAGGAGGGCCCCGCTACTCCGCGCATCAACTGGCTGTCTGAGAAGGAGGTTGACGTGGCAACGTCTTCGCTCTCTACCCCCGGCGCCTCCACTTCGTCCGGAGAAGCAGCGATGGTGGCTGCGCGGTCGGGAAAAGTAGCATCGCACGACAGCACAGCCATGGTTACGCTGGTAGACGTCGACTCAGGGGAGGTCGGTGGCAGCAGCAGTCCGCGCAGCCGCCTGGATGAGGCAGGGCTCACGAGCTCCCTCGGTGGTGGTGGTCGTGGAACCGACAGCTGCCCCGTTCGGAGTCACACCAGCGGCGCCGCGTCTTCTGTGGCGCCCTCCACAAGCAACATCGCTAGCTCTTCCAGCAGCGCAGTCACACTGCAGACGCCCTTATCGACGTCGGCAGAGCAGTGTACAGCGGCGGCAGCAGCGGCCTGTAGGAAAGGGCATCTTCTGTCCCTGTCGCAGCAACCTATACTTCCACCTCTGCCCACTGTAGCTGCTTCCGTGGCCCGATCCTGCTCCTCTGCACATGCGCGCCAGGGCGTGGCCCACGGCCATGGGGCGTCTACCTCACCTCATCACGCGGCCTCCTCCAGCACCAGTCCGCTTCGTGCCGCGTGGCTGTCGGAGCTCGAAAAGGGGCGTGAGGAGGGCGGAGACCTGCTCGCCACTACGACAGCTCCGGCTACAGCGGCTCTGGATGGGCACGATCGAGAAGTTCGCGAAGGATCGCACAGAAATGAGGATACGGCGATAGCACCGATAAGGGCCGCGACGGGAGAGCAGGTGCCGGACAACGGCCCTCTGACTTCTCAGCGGCTGTGCCAACAACGTCCCTCGCCGCCCCTTCTTCACGTCACCCGACCTCCCGCGAATCCGGCCGCTGTGGGAACCACGTCAGCGAGGGAGAAGACCCTAACGTCGACGAAGACGCACGCTCCGGTACCGCTGTCTTTGCTAACAAGCTGCGACACCAAGCAACGGGAGAAGAACAGCAGCACTGCAAACTGTCTTCCCGGCCATCCTCTCCTCCAACGCCGCGCTCCAATCGCTGTTGCGTCGTCACTTGCCACCAGCGGATCGAAAACGAAGGCCCAACCTGCCGGAGGTGCAGGTAATCGAAGCGATACCGGTGGAGATGCCGCAACGGACCACGAAACGGCGGCGGTCGGGCTAGATCGCGAGACGGAGCGCACCGACGATGGCGGTGCTCTTGCGGGCGGAGGAGGGGAGGGAGAAGCTGTGTCGGAGCCAGAGGTTACGGGGCAGCCTGAGCTCGGCGTGACACTGCCGTCCCCACCCAGTCATACCGACGGTATCCCGGCGGCCTCACCACGTCGCCATCCGCTCTACCACCCCGAAAGCTCAGTGGCAGCCCCACCGACAGCATCAGTGGTTTCGGCAGGCCCAGGTGCAGCATGCCCACGCTGCCCTGTTGCGACAGCCGTCCAAAGCCTCTCGAAAGCGCAAGCGCCGCCGGCGCAGGCCTCCTCGTCGACCCTGCGATTACGCCTCATGACCCCGGAAGATGCTTTCGCACGAAAGGACAAGAGAGTTGCACTCGAAGGTGCTGCAGCGGCATCGACCGCTTTGGGCAGAAGTACAGGCAAGATAATTCATGAGGAGGAGAAGGAAAAGGCGCGGCGGACGGCACCTTGCACTCCGCCCGCCCCGAGCAGCAGAGCTGTGCACATGGCTATGCGTCGCATGTCGTCGATCCATGCTGCGTCGCCGGCGGTGGAGCCGCGAGTGGGTACCGTCAGGGCGTTCCCTTATCAACAGCACCGCCGTCAATCCCTCTGCAACAAAGACGGCAACGGAAGAGCTACCATGCCCTCGTCCCATATGGTGGTGGCTCCGACCGCTCTCGCCACCAGCTGCCTGACAAAAGTTTCCCTACTGACTCTAAAGAAGAGGAAAAGCAGCGGCAGTGGCGCTGCAGCAGCAGCGGCGTCGCCTCATTTGCCTATCCTCGCTAATGTACCGGGATCACCGTTGGTGGCGACTGGGGGGCCCGTTGTGAGAAGCGAGCAACTCCGAGCACCCCCAGCGACGTCATACTGCACGACACCGAAGAAGACAGAGACTGCCGACAGCGTGGAGAGCCCTTCAAAAGACACGTCGGTGACGGCAAGGCCGAATGCACCACCGCAGATCGACAAAGAACATCATCCCACCGTAGCATTCACAGAGGTAGTAGGAGAGCAATGTCGACGGACGAGCGATACGCCATCTTCATCTGGAGGGAAAGAAGAGAACGCATCGCTTCCTGGTGCAGCGGGCAGAGCCACTGATGTCGGTGCTGCGGCCCCACCTTCGCTACCACCACAGCAACCACTACAACAAGACGCATCGCAGCAGCGATACAAGGATACTCTTCAGCAGCGTGCGACACCCACTGGGTCTCTATCGACGTCGCTGCAAGACATCACCATTCACTCATGCAGTGACATAGCTGTTGCGTGCAAAGGAGAAAAAAGTCAGCAGGAGAGCTGCCGCGTCCCTCAACGCGATGTCTGGTCCACCGAACTCCTAGACAAGGCGGGCGTTACCACTTCAACGGCTGCTCGAGCGGAGGACTCAGCAGGTTCAACTCTACTTTCAAATGAAGACGGGCAGCAGCAGAAGCAACAGGCAGAAACATTTCTGCCTGCGACGGATACCGCGCCCGTTGCGTCGGGTGATGCAGTCGATGTGGCAGAGCCTGAGACGGATCTCAGCTGCTCCCAGTACTTTGCTCCCCCATCTGCACGAACGCCAACACCGGTCACGATGAATCCGGCAATCTGCCGCTCTAACGAATCGTGTATCGTGGCGATGATAGAGGGAACAGAAGGAGTATCATGCAGTAGCGCCCCCCTCCCCACGGCAGTCGACACGAGCGATGCCACGGTTCCGCACGCGTCACCGCCGCAGAAGGCGGTCAGGAGTTCCGCCGTCACCACCGATAACGATAAAACCATCACTACGACCACCAAAGCCGTCCCCCGCCACTCTTCTGATGCTGGTAACTCTTCTTTTCTGGTCCGCTCGGTGCGATCGGCGATGCAGCGCGCTTGCAGGGTTCTCCAGAAGCGATCACGGAGCAGCATTGCGGTGGATCAGCTGGACGGCTGCAGCAGCACCAGCAGCCGTCGCCGCCGCGTCCGAAGGAAAGACGGCAAGAGCGAGGCCAGCACCACCGTACCCTCGGAGACGCGCGAGTCTGCGGAAGAGCAGCTCGGCGACGATGTAGTCGCCGGCAGCGCAGCCACTAACGGCATCACGGAGAAAAACCTTTCGACCTCGGCTTTGTCTCACGCCGACGACCTCAGTGCGTCACCTGGCACGGCGAGCACACCGCTAAGCGAGCCCACCGTGCGTCCTGCGGCCACGGAGCATTACTGGGGAAGCGCATTGTACGCTTTCCTCACCGGTGATGCTTCGCTGCAGCGCTTGTCGTCGTCGGTGTTACCGGAGGATAGTGAAAGCTCGATGGCCTACGGGCCCGTCGGAACAGCTGAAGCGGCCGTGATCTTCTCAAAGGCGTACAGTGGTCTACGGTTGTCATCCATCTCGGATGCCCCAGCGTGTGTGCGTCCCCGCGATGGGGCCATGGAAAAGGCGGGAGGCGGCGACGGCTACACGGGGGTGGACGACGTGACACGCAAGCCGAACTGCAGTGGAATCCTCTTTACGACCTCTCCGTCCCCCTCCGAAGGCGGGACTCTGCCATCAAAGCGCTCGCTCACCCTGCAGTCCCCAATGAGAAGCGCTCTCACAACGAGGCGTTGCGTTTCGTGGCTTCCCTCGAAGGAAGCGCCACTCTCACCACCACCACCACCACCACCGTCAACGGCTCCCATGAGGCGGCGCTGGTCTAGCACGATCGACCCTCTCCGGTGCACCACCCCGCTGTCCTCGTCGTCGTCCACCGTCGGCAGCCCGCAAAGCCGCAGGCCTTTCTTCTCTTCCATGTCCGTTGCATCACTCCAACTGCCGACGCCCTTTCCAGCAGTCCAGATGCCCAGTATGGGGACATCATCCCTCGTGGCGATGCCGACGCAGCTGCAACCGCCGCACTCGTCTTGCTCGGGGCTCTCCTCGCCGAGCCGTTCGCAGCCCACCCGAAGATTCTCCTCGGTGGTGATGCAGAGGGAAGACAAGAAGTGTAAGGAGGAGATGAGGAAAGATGGCAGTGGTGAGGAGGAATGTCAGGCGTTGGGGCGTCGTCCCACGTCATTGCCACCGTTTGCACGGCCCCATGAAGTCGAGCAGCGGTGCGGCGAAGGGCGCCAGCTGCACACACCATCGGAGCATCCTCGGTGGAGCAGTGCGAAGAGCGATGACCATAGCGGCTCCCGCGTGATGCACGACTGGCTTCACCCAGGCAGGAAGACACGTGTGTCTCACATGACGTCCCCTTCCTCCTTCATCACCTACGGCTCGTTACCGTCCACCCTGGCATCGCCTCATGATAGCAATGCTCATTTGGGAGACAGTAGAGGGCAACACGTGACGCCGTGGTCATCCTTCAGTATACTCGGCTTCCTCGACCCCCGCGATGTAGATGCTGCGAAGGAGTGTGCCTCCTTCCATACATCGCGCGGTGGAGCTCGAACCCGCTCGACGGGGAGTAACAGCAGCGGGAAAGGAACGGTAGACGGAGCGCCGAAAAGGAGTTTCACCTCGTCTCTGCTAGGCCCGATCATGGAGAGTACGCGACTCTCTTCGCCAAGCCTCTACAGCCACGGCTCCGCGATGGGCTCACCGCGTGCGCGGCGACAGCGACCACAGGCGGTGACAACGCTCTCCGAAGTGGATCAGCAGTTGTCACAGCGGCGTCCCAGCGATGGTGGCAAGAGGGACACCGGACAGGAGAAGGAGGAGGCGGAGGGATCCCAGCACGGGGCCTGCCCTCCCCGACCTTCCAAAGGCGATGGTGCCGGCAGCAGCCTCGCCTCTTCTAAGAAGGTCAGTAGCGGCAACACGAACGTCTCGGAGGTGGAAGGTGCCGACGCCAGCACAGCGGTGAAAAGCGGCGCCTTCGACGCCGTGCCCTCGCCACCGCCACACGGAGCTGGCTGCGTTGAAGGCAGGCGCAGTGGTTATCTTCGGCGCCACCCCACCTCGTCCTCCCTCGTGTCCTTCACTTCGCTACCGCAGGGAGGGAGAGCGGGCCAGCGTCACCTCTTCGACGCCGATAGAGGGCAACGCGTGCGCTTCAAAGAAGTTGGCGATGGCGACGCCAACGCCTTGACGACAAGCTCTCGTGTAGAGAATCGTTGCGAAAGTGCGGCAGGTACACCTGCGAGAAGTTGCAGTGGTCCTGGTCCGAGACGCAGGGGGGGTGACACACCACTGCCGCGGCCTCACGATGGGGGCGTCAGCCCCATCCTGCGCTCCGGGGGCTCCTTCCGATCGAAGCCCGCCTTGCTGCGTGTCGACCAGGCCCCTTCCGCACTGCTCCCACCCACGACGACGAAGAGCACGACGGCAGTGACCCATACAACCACACCGTCACCGCAAGGCTCTCGCAGTGCGTTGAGACCGCTGGAGGCGGTGCCAGAGGACTGTGAACGGAGTGATGGCGATAGTTGTAGGCTGTGCGACGGCGGCAGCTGCGGCTCTCAGTTTCATCCCCTCGCGCTACAGGAGTTGGAAGGGGGCAAGTGGCGTCGGTGCGGAGAGGACGGTGGCGATGAGAACTTCTTCTACCCCGCCAACGTATCCAGTGTGGATACGGGAGAAGCCACGACGAGCTTTGGACGATCATGTGTGACGCTGCACAGCTTGCACTCCTTCTCGTCTCGCGCAAGCAGCAGCAGCAACAGCAACGCGAGCAGCAGCGCCGCCTCGGTCACGAGGAAAACGGGTCATCACGACAGCGGGCAGAGGAAGAGCAAGGACCCCAGCGGAGGCCAACCAGATACGGCGGCGGTGGAGGGGACAAGAGCTTCAGGCAGCACCTCACCTGTGCTACCAGTTCACAGGTCATTACGAGGTGCCCGCCAATCGTGGCGACTCGGGAGAACTTCAGCCGAGGAGTCTTGTCGACTGTCATCCCACAGTATGCAGCAGGAGCTGCAGTGCCGGCTCCCACCACACGTGAAGACGACGCTGCTGCCGCGCATGGCGCATGCGGCTCCCGACAAACAGCTTCCGTCCTCAGTGTGGTCCTTCGGTACATGGTCTGCGGAGTTCAGCATCGGCAGACCTCCAGCGGACCATACACCACGGGGGCTAAGAGGGGACTCCGAGGAGCTTGCCAAGGTGTCTTCTCCTGACCGGTCGACGACAGCCACGGCGGTGGAGGTGTCTGTGAGCCCTGCTCGCCCGCTCAACGCAACTACTCTCTCTTTACGCCTTGAGAATGAGGGTGGGAGCTCCGTCCCCGACGAACACGCGGCGCAGGACGCTCAACCCCAAGACCATGATGAGCGGGTATCAAAGGAAAGGCATTGGTGCAGTGAGGATGCTCGCGCTTGCCGTCCGGATGGACAGTTGCGGTTGCGCTGTAGCGAGGAGGCGGTCATGGATGAGAAACCTCCTTGCCGCTGTGACTCTCCCTGCATGCCTCCCGGGCGCATCTCTTTGTCAGCTGGTTCTTCCTCCTCCAGAGTTCTTCGAGCATCGCTAGACGACTGCCTCTCGCCCAGCTTGCCAGGATGGCAGTACCACAGTACGAACAGCAGTAAAGACGATAAAGATAAAGGTGGCGGTGGCTCCCGCTCTGGGTGTTCCGTTAGGAACGAAGCTGCTACCCTGCGCACTCCACTCAGCTCGACGGCAGACGCGCAAAGAGGTGCGAGCATGCGGCACGGTACACGTAACATTACTCTTACGACCGCACCAGCGTCATCTATCGCAGACCCAGCGCAGGGAGGGGTACACACACGAGGATGTGGAAGGGGGGGAAGCGAAGAAGAAACTCGTACCTCGTCGACTGGTAGGAGAACGACGGCGCAGGTGACTCGCTCCGCTCGAAGTCCCCACACGGATGTTCACGACGCCTGTGACGCCGGCGGCGATGCTAAAGCACGAACGCAGGTGAACGGGCAACAAAGATCTTGGAAGTGGCTGAAGTCACAGCCGCTGCCGCATAAGCAAATGTCGAGGCTGAGCGGCTCGCCACGTCGCCGGCTCGCACCCATCAACGATGATGAATGGCAGAGATCGATATCCACCAGCTACGCCTGGGCAGGTACCGTCTTGACAAGCTTAGTTCTGGGGAACAGCAGCAGTCGTAGCCTCGTCTCCTCCATTGTGCGAGGAGACGAGAACGGCACTGGGGAGTGAAGTCGGTAGGTGGGGCAGAGCAGGGTTGGAAGAAAGAAAAAAAGAGCGAAAGAAGAGTGGGAGAGGGGAGTCTAGGAAAAGAGGACGACGCGTCCGAACTGATCTCACGTTCTTCTCTCTCTCTCGCTCGCTCTGACCCCTCTCTCTCTCTCCTTTGATACGGCAAAGGTATATTTCTTGTTGTGTGTGTTCACGCATCTCTCAACCTGTCCTTCGAACTACTTTTTTTTGGTTATTCCTTCCCTTTTTCAGTTCGTTCTTCATTCGTAAGGTGTATGTAAGTACTAGCAGGTTTGGAAACAAAGGAAAAAGGCTTTAGTCAGTCTGTGTATTTTTGCTGTGTGCGCGTGTGTGGAGAAGGGGGGGTGGGGGGGAGGAGGAGGTGGGGCTCGGTTTGTTGCACACCTCCCCCCCCCCTTACCTGCTGTTTCCTTCTTGCAAGGGGAAGAGAGAAAAAGGGCCTTTCGCCTGGATAGTTCGGCTGTTTTTAAAAGGAGGAAAAGGCACTTTGGTTTACTTGCTCGTTTGCCTTTCTCGAGACCGCCGTTTGTTGCTGTTGTGGATGGCATCCGGTGCGCGTATCCATCTTCTCCCACCCTTCTCAGACTTCTCACCTTCTCCCTCCCTTCCCCAATCCCCCCCCCCTCCACTCTCCCTCCTTGCCCTCTCCTCTCGAGGCTGCACACACTTATATATATAGAGAGAGAGCACGCGCGCTACATTGGGAGGCATAAGGCAACGTTGAAGAAGCCAGCACAACGAAAGAGACGTATCACACTATCACCGTCATGCCCGACCGTTCGAACGCATACGCTGCCTCTCCTGAGACGGACGTGGGCATTGCTACCGCCACAGCAGCTTCAGGGGCGTTGCGGCTCGGCCCAACATTGGATCACAAGAGTACGACGGCGGCCGCTGACGCGCGCGAACCTATCCTCATCTCCCTCGAGGGGGATAGCAAAGCGCGCATCAACAGCAGCAGCAATGAGGGCCACTCTTCCACCACGGTGACCATTTCAAAAGACAATGGGCGCGACGGGGAAGGGGCGGCCGCGCGAAAGCCCCACTACGGAGGCATCCGTGGCAACGGCAGCAGCTTTGCCATGGACAAGGCGGAGTACCAGCGGTGGGAAAAGAAGGAGGCGAAGTATCGCGCCATAGTGGAGAAATTTCTCACGCAGGCCGGCATTACGCTCAACGGCGATCGACCGTTCGACTTGGTGGTGCACAACCCCCTCTTCTTCCGAACCGTGATTCGCAAGGGAAGTGTGGGACTCGGGGAGGCCTTCATGGACGGCTGGTGGGACACGCGCGACTTCTACGCTCTCGATGACTTCTTCAAGCGTATCTTGCAGGCTGGTATCGAGTACGCCTTCCCGAACAACGCGAAGGATGCCTGGAACATCTTGCGCGCCAAGCTGTGCAACGCGCAAACGAAAACGAAGAGTCAGAGGGTCGGGCTGCAACACTATGACACGGGCAATGAGTTCTTCCGTGCTATGTTGGGACCGTACATGCAGTACAGCTGTGCCTACTGGGAGAGGCACGTCGGGGCTGCGGCGGACAATAAGGTGGAGCGGGTGGCCACGCTCGACGAGGCGCAGGAGCTAAAGCTGCGCATGATTGGTGAGAAGCTTCGGCTGCGGCCCGGGATGGAGGTACTAGACTGCGGTTGTGGCTGGGGCATCCTTGCGGACTTCCTCAGCGAAACCTACCACGTGAAGGTCACGGGCATCACCATATCTGAGGCGCAGCGGCAAGGGGCGGCGCAACGGACGAAGGGAAACGCGAACGTCACTATTTTGAACCGCGACTACCGCGATGTGACCTTCGACCAAAAGTTCGATCGCATCGTCAGCGTAGGCATGTTCGAGCACGTGGGTCCCAAGAACTACCACACCTTCTTCAAGCACATGCGTCGCCTCTTACGCGACGATGACCCGGAGGCGGTGCTACTGCTGCACACCATTGGGAGCAAGACGACCATGAGCACGGGGGATCCGTGGTACCTGAAGTACATCTTTCCGGGTGGATGTCTTCCCAGTATCGCCAACATCGGGCACTGCATTGAATCGTACTTTGTGATGGAAGATCTGCACAACTTTGGATACTTCTACGCTCTGACGCTGCTAGCGTGGCGCGAGAACTTCTTGGCGCATTGGATGAACTCAGCAGAGCGGGCGAAGGCCGGCTCCGATGTCTTCTTCCGAATGTTTTACTACTACCTCAGTAGCAGCGCGGGTGGCTTTGCGGCACGTGACTTGCAGCTCTGGCAGATGGTTCTGAGTCCCAAGGGGATACCAGGCTACCCAAGCGTGTACCGGCCGTGATGGCTGTCTTCTTATACATCTCTCTCTATCTATCTATCTCTCTCACGCACGCACGTATACTTTTTTCTACACACACACTTATGAACAAACAGTAAGGGAGAAACGGCAGAGAGAGAGAGAGAGAGAGGGGGGGAAAGGGAGGGAGGGAGAGAGTTAGTTCAACAGTCTCCCTGCTTCCGCCTTCGTTCTCTCTCGCTCGAGTGACGGTAACATCATTACTATTTCTGTTGATGGCCTCGTCATCACACATCCTTTTTGTAAGTGTGTTTGCATCGGCAAAGTTTCTCTCTTCGAATTAATCGATGGCTCTCTTCCTTTTGCCTTCTTCTTCCTCGTAGAGATGTTCGTATGTGCTTTGCGTGTCTGTATGTGTCAGTGACATTTGCATAGAGCTACCGTACCGTACTAAAGACGAGCAGCACAGAGAAAGGGTGATGAAGGAAGGAAAGGAAAAACCATCCGCATCGCCAGTACGGGTGTAATATCCCAGCGCACACACGCTCTCTTTCTCGCTCTCTCTCACTCTTGCTCTCTCCCCACCCCACCCACCCACCCATCCCTTTTCTATTTTGCATTATTCTGCTTTCATCCATCATTCTCTCTCATATGTTTCCCGCTTCCACCCCCATCTTCTTCATTGTTGGTTCTCTTCTTCTATTCTCCATCTTTTCTATATATACGTATATATATATTCTGAGGGAGGGGAGGGGGGGCTCTTTTGTGTTGCCTTGCTTTTCTTTCTTGTGTGTAGGTGTACGTGAGATTATTGTGCTTCCTGTTGCTGTTCTGTCTGTGTGTGCGTTTCTTTTATTATTTTCATTTTCCTCGCACGCGCGTTGTAGTGCGTGTGTGTCTGCGCGCGCACGGCAAGCATGACGCCAACCACCGCTTTCTCTCTTTCTCTCTCTCTGCCTTCCTCCTCCATTCACTGCATTTGGTGTGTGTAGGTGTAGGTGTGGGTGTATGGAGCAGCCTTGGCTTCACGATAGGCAACGCCCCTCTCTCCCTCTCTCCCCCCCCCCCTTGCCTTCTCTCATCCTCCTCAGCTCCATCATCCCTCTTCTCGTCCTCTTGGGTGCATGGCTCTCCCTTCGTGGTGGTCTCACCGTGTGGCTCTCCTGCCTTTCGCTTCATGCCAATCCGATGGGAGGGGGGAGGGGGGGGGGGGGGCGAAAATTAAGAGAAGAGCCGGAGGGACCGGAGAAGATGAAAAGGGCGCCTCCTCTCATTTTTTTGTTGATCGTGCGCCTTTGGGGGGGGGAGGGGTGACAGAGGCACCGCCTTCTTGCGATGCGAGAGAGCATCCACGCAGTGGGTCCTCCTCCCCCTCCCCCCCCCCTTCGTCATGAAAACTTTTTTGGGGGAAGTCCCAGCAGATGCTGAGACGACAACGCACGTTCTCCTCCACACATATACGCCTCTCTTCGCTCTTTATATAGGCAAGAGCCGCACAGGCAGAGGGCCCAAGCTGCAAACCGTGTGAAACGGAGAAGCGAAGAAGAAAGTCGGAGGTGTCTGACGTACGCCGTGGAAAGCACTTCTTCTTTCTCTTTCCAAAGGGGCTTCGTTGCTTTCCCTCTCCCCCTCTCTCTCTCTTTCCTTCGAGTGTACCGCCCTGCCGAAAGGCAGTCAAGGGTGGGAGCGGAGCGAGGAAGAGGGAGAGAACACCGAACACCAGCCCAGTGAGGCACAGAAGTGCTTCAACGGGAGCCCCAAAACGCACGAAGAAAAAGTGGGGATGCCCTCTCGTGTATTTAATACCACAAGAGAGAGGAAGCGACGGGATCGAGATCGGATTCCACGGGCGAGGGACGACGGGTGTGTGTGTGTGTGGAGGAGAGCGCTTCCTGTACACCACCACTTACGCACACGCACCTCCCCCTCACCCTCTGCCTCTTCGAAACGAACGGAAGAGTCCTTTCCCGAGTATCGGCACAGGCATTTGGGAAGGGGGCGGGAACGGTGCCGTCGCTCTCCTCTTCTTTTGATTCCATCCTTCCTTGAAGCTTCTTTTTTCGTTCATGTTGTGTCTACTATGTGCATTGAAGAGGGGGGAAGGGATATCCGTTTCCTTCTGCCTCACACGCACCTCCTCGCCCTCTTTTTTTCTTTTTCTTTTTGACATGGCTACTGTCTTGTTGTGTCATATGGGCATGGCAGATGATATTCCCTGCACCCTTACGCACAAACTCACCTGCCTACAGTTATGCACATCTCTCTCTCTCTCTCTCAATATGTAATGCAAACCTATCGCTCTTCGGTGTGTATTTTTTTTACGGCGGGGCATCTTTGATGCCGGCGGGGGGGAAAAAAGAGAAAGACCCTCAACACACTGCACAACTTCGCTCTTTCTCGCTCTCTTCTTCTCCTTCTCTTCCGTGCAGCTTCTCGCCCCCTGCTCCAACGCAAGAGACTCTCACTCACTCACTCTCTCTCTTATACATATATATATATATATATATCGGTGTTCTTCTCTCATTCGCTTTGTCTTTTCGTGTTGAACATCAGAGGAATTTTTAAGAAAAAAGAGCAGATGTCGGTCGAGACGGGACGCCAGCGCCGCCGTAATGCGGACAGCGATGACAGCAGCTGCAGCAGTGGCGAGGATGAGCAGCAGCCCCAGCAGCAGTATACGTCTTCGGCGTTGCTGGAGCCAACCGTGACAGCCCCAGCGCCACCCACGCGCGCCCGCGCCAAGGCGCCTCCTGCAGCAGCGTTGAGTACGGCGAACATGACCCTCCATGTCGATCCCACGGAGAAGATATCGGAGGATGAGGAAACCGCTTCGGATAATGCCACTCCAGAGGCGGTGGAAGAAGCACCGGTAGTCATGTCAGAAGAAATGCGCGTATTCTCGGAGGAGATAGAAAATATAAACTACGACACGTTGACCTACGCCGCGCTGCGCGACATCATGCAGCGCATGAGCCGGCCCATCATCGAGGAGATGATCGCGCTGCGGGAGCAGCAGCTCAGTCTTTCTCTCCAGCAAGAGCAGAATCAGCGCGTGGAGGGCTTCCTGGATGTCACCGGCGCCGCCACCACGAGCGCCAACCACACTGCCGACGCTGCGGGCAGTGGTGCGGAGAACAGCGAGGGGTACCGCTACAACGTGATGCTCAACTGCCTCTTCGAGGCACTGAAGATCAACAACGAGAGCAACGCCACTACCGAGCGGAACGAGGTGCCCATGCCCATACTGGAGCGCATGGGAAAGAAGAAGACCGTCATCGTCAACTTCGGGCGCATCTGCGACACGATTCACCGCACCGTCGAGGAGGTGAAGGATTTCATTGAGAAGGAACTCTCGACCCACGGCAACCTGGACAGCAAGCAGGCGCTTATTCTCAAGTTCGAGAGCCGCAAGCCGACGGACTTCGATAAGCTGCTGACGAAGTATTTGGACGAGTATGTGAAGTGCAACCTGTGCCAACGCATCGACACCACCCTGACGAAGAACGGGCGTCGCCTGGAATTGCGCTGTAACGTGTGCACTGCCACGCGTACGGTGACAGCCGTCGGGTCGGCGACGTTCAGCGCCCAGATTGAGAAGCGCTCTCGCCAACGCGCGGCCATGACGCTGTGAAGGCTCACCTCAGCACAGCTGCCTAAACATGCGCAGGAACGATGGTATTCACATAAATATGTGTCTGTATGGTTGCAGATATATATATATATGTGTGTTAGGTACGATGCTGAGATCTTTTTTTTGCTTTCCTCTCTGTAGGTTGTTCGCTCTGCCTCCACCTTCTCTCTTGCGCTAGCTCGCTCTCTCTCAGATGCACAGGCGCACCCTCAAGGCTCCTCTCGTGTTGTGCATGTACCTGGAAGAGGAGAGCAAAAGGAAAAAACCGATAGAGATGTGTTTGGTGAGCCCGTGAGAGGGGGGGATGAAGGCCGGAGAAGGCAGGAAGCGAGGTAATAGATAAAGTCGGTATGCCAAGGTTTCATTTGGTGGGGCTCCTCGAGAGGAAGAGGAACAGGTGGAGAGGCCTCACTCACTCCCTCTCTCTCTCTCTCTCGCTTTTCCAGGGGCGGATTCGAGAGAGAGAGAGAGAGCTGGGCACGTCATCTTCTAAAAGGAAAAGACATTAAGTAGTGGAAGAGAGAGAGAGAGGTAAGGAATGGAGGAAAGTTTGGTGGTGTGAAGGAGGTGGTGGAGAAAGGAGAGGGCGTGGGGGCCACGACGGGGTGTAGAGAGACGTGCTCAAAATGCTTTCTTGTTGCTGATGAAACAACGGGGGAGGGAGAGCCGCGGAGGGAGGGAGGGTGAAAGGCTCTGCGCTGCTTTTCCCACAAGAGTCTTTGGGGGGGAGGGGGGAGGAGGGCTCTCTCTCTCTCCCCTTTCCCCTCTCCCCCGTTGTCTACCGCCTGAACACGCAGACACCCACAACTAAAACGTCTCTCCTTCTCTCCTCCGGTTTTGCGTGTGTGTGTGTGTATGTGTGTGTGTGTGTGTAAAAGAGAGAGAGAGAGCTGATATCTTAACACTAAAATGGATGTCCTCGCTGCCCAAAAATTATTTATATATATCCATAAAGGAGCAAAACATGTGAAGGCTTGTGCCTGCCTGTACGCTCTACGCTACCTCTCCGCCAAGAAGGTTTCGCCTCCTTCGAAACACGCTCGCTATATCTGTGTAGATATCTAGAGAGGGAAAGAAGAGAAAAAGTGGGGTGCGTCTTCTCACTCGTCTCGAACCCCCCCCCCCTCTTCCTCCTCCTCCACCCTCCGCAGATACCCGCACACACACACACTCGATCGAGAGAGAGAGAGAGAGAAGGAGGGGAGGGGGCGGACGGAGGATGTGCACTCCTTTTATGGTATATTTTTGTTTGCCTAGGCGGAACAGGAAAACAAAATTTCAAAAACAAAAAGGGGGTGTGTAAGACGGGCACTCCTTCTCCGTCTGTTGAATCGTGACGGCACTGTCTCTCTCTCCCTCTCTCTATCTCTCTCTCTCCAATTTTCTCTATTTCTTGCTTGCTTGCTCATCCCTCTGCTCTTTCGCGTGCGCGCGAGCACGAACTCGCTTTTGCGACGAATGTCTTCGCATTTCTTTTTTCAAATTCTGCATTTCGGAGGCTGGTAGGGCGAGAAGGAAGCGAAAAACTCACAACAAAAGGGGGCACCAGGGGTGATAGAGAGGCGGAGGAGGAGGGGGTGGCCCGTGAGGAATCACAAACGCTCATCACCCAACGGGGACTCGCAGAGTAGTGGAGGAAAGAGCGAAAGAAAGGCAGAGATAAACAGCGCCTCTCTCCCTCTCTCGCTCTCCCTTCACACGTTATCTTTCTTCTCTGTATACTTTATTCTTCTCTCTCTCTCTCGGCGCCATCAGCAGCAGGGATGCTACGGTGTTCCAGCGTGCGGGCGGTGTGGCTCGGTGGGGCCGCATCCTCTCCAGCGTTAGGATTAGATCTCCGCCCCCCTGCCGGTCAGTTCGTGAATGTCATCCCCGAAGGCACACAACCGCGGCGCACCGTAGGTCACTTCAATCCTACTCCCCAGTCGCAGAGCCTTGCCGCCACGCACTATGCCCATGCACCGGAGCTGCGGCATATGATGGCCGACGGGGTGCCCATGGCCCTGACGGGGCAGCGGTTGCCCACGTCGAAGCCGAGCATAACGAAGTGGTCGCGTCAACTTCGTGCAGATGTGTACGACGAGTTGTTGAAGCTTCCTTTGCGATACGCGCTGCACGACTTTGGAACGTTGCAGACCCACCTGAACGCCGTACCCCGGCGAGACAACAGCACCGGAACGACAGCGCCACTCCCGCCCGGTGTCTTCGCTTTCTCATCTACCGCCACCACGTCGCCGGCCTACTACGCCGTCGCGGGCCGCGACTCAGGCGTTGGCTACGCCCCGCCCCTGGGGCCGGTCGACTCACTCGACGTGCTCCCTTTCTTTGTGCATCGTACAAGTAACGGTCGACTGCCAGGAAAGATCTATTCTATGGACGCGAAACGGCTCATGCCGGCCTTCTTTCTGCGGATCAACAACGTGGAAGGTGACCTGCACCGCTTCGAGGAGGAACTGATGAAGATCTTTCCTACTAAGAAAATTTTTGTGCGGAGTCAAGGTGTGCTGGTGTACAACGTGAACCTCGATGGTCGTGCGGTGCTGCACCACTGGCTCCTCGGACTTGGATTCTGAAGAACCGCGAACGCTCCTGGAAGAGAATGCCAGTGTGCTGCAATGGTAGGTTGGCGTGTGTTCATCTCTCTCTCTCTCTCTCTCTGTATAAGTTGCTGCACGTTTCTAAAGAGTCGCATCACACGTCAGCAATGCAGAGACCGCGGAAGGAGCATGGAAGGAGGACAGGTGTGGGGTGGGGGGGGGAGGCAGGGGGGGACAGACTTCCTCGCCCTCTCCTCCTCCTCTCAGGCAGAGGTGCGCGGAAGACGAAGAAATCGTAAAGCAAAGGAAAAAACCATTGGTGTATATATATATATATATATATATGCCTGAGCGATGTGGAGAGCCTCTCTCTGTGATTGGAGGAGGAGGAGGAGAGAGAAGATCTTGCTGGTTGTGCATCCGTCCTTATCGTCCTCCTCTCACCCCTTGCCCATCTCCTCCGCCAGTGTAGGTGCGTGCGTGAGGGCTTACGTCGTCGAGTCATCCACGACACTCAGCACACGCTCGTACATGGAGGTGCGCATAACAAAAAGCGAAAAAAAAAGGGAAAGGCGAAGGGTCAGGATTGGGAAAGGAGCACCGGGTGGGTGGGAGAGGCGAACAGCGAAGAGATCATTGAGAGATTCTTCGACAAGAGTGTTTACGCCTGTCGTTAGGAATCCAGTATGCCCCCTTTCGTTCCTCCTGTGCGTCTCTCTCCCTCCCGTCTTCCTCGCTCTGTTTCTTGATGATGTTGTGTAACAAGGGAGAGGAAGGAGATGAAGCATCTTTTCACAAACGCGCACACACTGGGATAATCTTCATCATCGAAAACAAAGGAGAAAGCGAGTAACCCACCGTGAAGCCTCTCCACCTCACCTCTCTCTCTCTCTATTTCACTTCTTTTCTTTTACGCTCTTTCGCTCTTATTTTCATTTTGTTCGAGTGGCCGTTGAGCAGCGTCTCCCCCGCCATCCTCTCTCTTTTTCTTTCCTTTCTCTTTTCTCACCCTGCTCTCCATCCGTGCGACGGTGGAGGCTGGTGGAGTGGGTACGTGCGTGCGCGTGCACCGAGATCGTCACAGCAGCACCATCGCGATCATCATTGCCTACCGTTACAGCTGCCCTCCAACCCCCCCTCCCTCTCGTGCACGTCACCCACACGACACGATAAAACATAATCCAAAAGTGAGAGATGACGCTCGAGGCGGCGGCCGCCATCGCCATGGAGGCGTTGGCGCAGAGCTCGCATAGCGGCGCCTGGATGACCCTCCCTCCCACCGACTCGAGCGCCAGCGTCCCCTCTTCCCGAAACAATAGCGGCATTCGGTACGAGCGTCAGACGTACGAGCTGCCACCGAAGCCATTCTTCATCGCAAAGTGGTACGTTGGCATCATCCTAATTCTTCTCGTGGGGCTCGTGCTGTATCTTCTCCTGGCCCTGCTGGTTTGCTGGCGCTTCCAATGCTTGGCGCAGTACCGAGCTCGGGCCGTGGTGGGGCAGTCCTACGTCGAACAGGGCTACTTCGATGGGCGAGACACACGTCGCGGCCGTCTCGGGAAAGCGCTGATGTCCAACCAGCCCCCTCCTCCTGCCTTCACCGGCGAGAACGCCGTAGGAGACGGAGGAAGAGACGACGAGGAGGAGGAGGAGGAGGCGGAGGTTGGCAACGTCTTCTGCAACGACGGTGGAGCAGCTTTGTCATTGAGCAGTTCCACTGATGAGTTCGACAGCGAATCCAGCTGGGATTACACGGACGGCGCCGCGATATCTTTGAACCCACTGCTACGGTACGCCCAGTGAAGCAGAAGAGAGCGAGAAGAAAAGGAAAAACAAAGATCTTCTTTCCTTCTCCTCCTCCTCCTCCTCCTCCCCACACACACACACACACTCTCTCTCTCTTCTCCTCTCTCTCTCTGTTTTGCTGCTCTGTACAATATATTTTTTGGCTATGATATAGATAGGTGTGTCTCATCGTTCCAGTATTGCTCGCGTAGCATCATTTTTTGTATTGAGTATTTTTTGCTTTCGCGAGGGGAGGCCACTGTGGTCCGAGTTGGTTTTGTGCAACTGTGTGGGCAGATACGTTTGTGTGTGCATGTGTTGAGACTGTCATCGTCGCCGGTGGGAGAAACCTTCTTTTCTTTTCACAAAAAGCGAGGATGGGGGTAACCTTCAGGAGTCTCCGGTGCGCTGTCTCATCGTCCTCCATCTCTCTTCTTCTTCCTCCGCCGTCCTGTCCCTCATCCCCTCCCCGCTCTCTCTCTCTTCCGGTTTTTTTATTTCAAAGTATACGTCTTACATTCTTTATATTCAGGTGTCCACATGTGTATTGTCCTGCTCACTCGCTCGCTCTTTTTTTTTCGGTTGTGGTCGTTGTCTTCTCCCTCTCTCTCTCTCTCCCCTCCCCTTCTTCTACCCACGCCCTCGCGTCATTGAATCCATCTTGACGGTCAACGCACCGGAATGCGCCCATCGCCTGCCTTTTATGGTGTACATTTATGTTTAATATGTTCATCTTCATAAATATGTGTGCGTACTCCTGCGTCCTACCCGCCTCCCTCCCTCTCTTTCGTTGTGCTCTTTTCATTGTGCATTATGTTTTGCGTATGTGCGTTTATGGTCTATCTTTTTTTTTCGGAGGGGGAAAGGGACTCGAGGGGCTTGCAAAGCCTTCCAGTCTCTCCTCTATGATATGTTGATTGGTGTTCCTCTCTCTCTTTTCTTTTCTTTCCTGCGCACCTGTGTGTGTGTGTATGTGTGTGGAAAGGGGGGAGGGAAGAGGGAGGGATCAAGCGCAAGCCACTTCTCATGCTCCGCACCTTCCCGACCCCTCCCCACACCGCTCTCTCTATCTCTCTCTTTCTTTCTTTCTCATCAGCAGCCCCTTCTGATCCTCCTCCCTTCCGTTTCTCGTCTCCAGTGGCGGTCGTGGTGACGGCGAAAGAGAGAAGAAGGAGGAGGAAGGTCAAGAGGGGTAGCCGATGCGATAACGCCGGCACGTTGAAGCGACGGCAGCGTCAGTAGAGACAGCCAAAAAGAAAAGACTTGCAATGCGGAAGACTTCTCACTTCATTTGTTGCACAAACCAACAAAGGGGTGGATGGGAAGGTGAAAGAAAGAAAGAAAGAGAACAGTCCTGCGTCACGTAGCCGCAGCGGTGTCACCCACCACACATTTTCGCTACCTCCTCTGACTTGAAGCCCCCCCTCCCCCTTCCCTCACCCCGACGCCAACCTTCTTTTTCGTTGCCTCCTCCTCCTCCTCTCTTTCTCTCTCTCTCTCTTTTCCCGCATCTCGTATGGACGCATTGTTCATGATACTGTCCACACACACACACACACAGCAGCACACACGCCAACGCAAAGCTCGCGGTGCCACTTCACGAGGGGAGCCAGCGTTGACAGTCCTCGCTGAAAGAAAAAAGAGCAAAGGATAAAGTAAAACCAAAAAAAGGCAGACATTTTTTTGTCATTAGCCAATATATATATATATATATATATGTGTGTGTATATATATATATTATCCCCTCCCCTTCTTCCTCCTTCTCACCCGCTCATCTCGCTCTCTCTCGCTCGCTCGCTCTCTCTTCGTTTCTCTGCGTGTGAGCACCCGCTTACGGTTTTCCTCCTTTTGCGTTCTGTTGAAGAAAAAGAGGTCGGAAAAAAAAAGAGGAGAGAGAGGGCGGGGAGGAGACAAAGATCGATAGGCGTCTCTCTTCATGTTTCAAGACTTTCTCTTTTTTATTCTCCCAGACAAACACACGCGCGCCTACACACACACACACACACACACACGCCTACACACACACACGTTCGCTTGCCTAAACGGGGGCTCCCCTTCCCTCCATCGCCTTTTTTTTTACGGTAGTATCGCCAATAAGTAAAAAACGCAAACACAGAACGTAAACGCCATCTTTTTTTTTTTGTGTGTGTGTGTCGGTGCTTTTTTTTTTTCGGAAGGAACGACAAACGAAATTATTTTTCGTGTTTTCCTATTGTTTGCATACATATGTGTTGCCTTCAGTCTCGGTAACCCCCTTTCTTTGCGCTTCACGACAACTACACGCACGCCTGATAGTGAGCCCTTCCGCATACGCACCGCGCGAGGGGACGTACGTGTTCCGCCCTTCTTTTTCTTTGTTGCTTGTGTTAGAGAGCTTCTCACCTCTCTCTCTCTCTGCTGGTTGTTGTTCTTGATTTTCGCCTCTCCTCTCCCGCCTCTCCCTGCCCTTTTCCTCACTCCATCGCAGCTCTTTCGTTCTTTCTTTTTCGTGTTTGTGCTCTTACTTGCTGCCATCTTCGCCACGTAAGTTTGTGGAGTGTGTTTGAATCGGTCAAGGGTGCGGAGAGAGCGAGCGAGAGACAGACGATCATACCCCCAGTGGCGCTGTACTTTCGATTTGTGCTACACGCTAATCTAAGTATACATGTATATATACCTATATCTATGTATGACACATCTTTACAGCGAACAAAAGCACGAACATAAAATTCAGTGCGTCTCTCTCCTCTCTCCTCTGTCTCAGAGCGCGTGTGTTAAAGAAAGGCTCACTTTTCCTTCCTTCCTCCACCTCTCACTCTTTTGCTTTCTTCTTCTTCTTAAGCGTGTGTTCCTTTTTTAAAAAAATTCTCTTTCTTTTTGCTACATCATTCTTTTTTCTCTTTCGTTTGGTGTCTACGCTGTGTGCGTGCGTGTGTGTGCGTGTCAGCCCTTTACAAAATTGCAACTCCCTTTCTCTCTCTCTCTCTCTCTCCTTTCTTCTTGATCTTGCTGATATCGCTCCGCCTTGTATCATCCGCTCCTGCGACTATATATATATATACAAGACGGTTCTCTTTTGTTCTCTTCCACACATTCTGGAACAAAAAGAACAGCACAAGAAACGAGACGGCAAAGGAGGAGGAGGCGACGCAGTCCCGCCGGTCCTGACGCGCACGCAGCGACAGGCACAGCCATGCGCCTCTTTGACATCGACGGCGATGTGGTGGACCCGCCAGAGTTCTCTCCGACGCGGCTTCCCATGGGCCTCGAGACTTCGTCCACCTTCAGCAGCCTTCTCGCCCCCTCTCTCATCACACTTTGTTACTTTTTCGTGGTGGTGGTGTACGTCCTGGGCATCGGTATCGTCGGACTGATGCTGTGGCATCGTCAGCGGGCGATGCGTCGGCGTCGCAGCGAGGACCGCTTCGGTGATTTATACCGATGTTCGCATATTCCTTCCATGGCGGCGAACGCGTTGAGCAGAACCGCAGCGGCGCACGGGCCACAGGCATCTCATAAGAAGTGGCTGAAAGGGCAGAACGGGTCGTCACGACGCAGCAGCCATGAAGAGAAGGATTCGGATGCGCACCGTCGATCGCGCGAGCGCAAGCCAGCGAACCGCCATGTCGAAAGGCCAGTGGTGGATGAAGGAAATAGCGAATCGGAACGAAGGAGAAGAAGTGACAGTCCCTTCGCCCCCTGGTCACCGTTCAACTGCGTCGTGTTGGACGAGCACAGCAGTGCAGGGGCTGGCAAGAAGAATAAAGGCTTTCAGTCGTCATCGTCGTCGTCGACGGCTCGGCGTCGGTCTCTCTCCCTCTCATCCGCGCCGTCGCTGCGCGCGATTGTGAGCGCCAATGCGAGTCTCGAGCTCAGCGATCGTAAAGCGCTCCTCTCGAACAACCTCCCGCAGCGGAAGAACGGCAGCAACAGCCACGACGCTTCCCCGCTCTGCAGAAACGAGGACTCGGCTATCCTCGCGAGATCCGCCTCTTCACCACTCGATCGTGGCTCCACTTCCTCCTTGAGCGCGTCGTCAGCAATGTTGCTGGCGCCACAGCAACACCCCAACGCCCAGGCACCCGAAGTTGCAGTGGACGCAACCCGAGTAGAGGAGGTGGCGAGCGGTGTCGCCGAGGCACCGCCGCCAACGGAGCCCCTAGTCCCGTGCATGCAGCATGGGGAGAGGAGGGTGAGGAGAGAGCAGCAGCAAAGGCTCGAAGCGCCCAAACCAGCTTTTGGCTGCGAGACGGACAGAGACGAGCGCATGACTAACACAGCCAAGACCTCGAACACCGAAGTGCAGCTTGCGTGCGGGAAAGGCATAAGTTGGGTCAGGGAGAAGCACGACAGCGCTGCTGCCGTTGATGAGCCTCTTCCATGCTCGCTGACGGTGCCGACTACGGCTGGGCACGTGAGGGGGTTGTCAACGTCAGTCGCCGTCGTGGACAGTGCCGTGGCAGCGCTAGTGGTGACGCACCGACGGCAAAGTGGTAGCGGGTTGTCAATGTTGGCGAAGCTAGCAGAGGAAGAGGAGAAGCAGGAGCCGCGAACGGTGCCGACACGCCCCCTTTCCAGAGGCTCGTCGTGGCACTCACCCCACCCCGAGGCGCTGACACCGAAGCTGGGGCATTCTAAGCATCATGGCTCCCTTCACACAATGACGTCACTGACCTCTGCATCGACACCAACCACCGCATCGTGTGATGAGAAAGTCGTCGTGGTGTCCAAGGCTGTTCAAACGTGCAGCTGAGACTTTCTCCGCCTTCGCTCCCCTTCCTTTCCAGGCTACCCCCTCACCTTTCACGCTCCACAACCCCCAAGATACACACCCGGTCGCCCACCAAGTACCGAAAAAAAAGCTTTAGGCAAGGGATGTGACCTCGCTCTCCTCCTTTCTTCCAGAGGGAAGCAATATCTGTCGATGAAAGGGAGAGAGAGAGAGGGAGAGAGAGAAGGCGGAAAATGCAGCCCTACACACTTCTATCACGATGCTTTTTCACAAGTGTACCTCGTGTCGTGTGTGCATGGGGGTGTGCGAACCAAGGAGAGGGCGCACATCTGTGTCAGAGAAGGAAAATAGGCGAGCGGAGGCTCTCTTTTTGCTGGGGAGTCTTCCCTCGCAGAAGGCGCTCACACACACGCACACACCCCAACTGTGGCATAGCGTCCACGCTTCAATTCCGCCTCGTGTTCTTTTCTTTTTCTTTTTTGAGGGGGGGAGGGGGGGATGGGAGTACGTGCATTGCTGTGCATATGTGTCTGTAATGCCCATTTTTTCTGGTTTTTCATCACATCCATGCATGCACCCGTCCTTTCCATTATGTTTTGCTTTCCCCGCATGGATATGCATCACACCCTTCTTCTCTCTTGTGTGTTGTGGTTGTTGATATGCTCAAATATATTTTTGCGCCATTTTTTGGGATGCATGTGCGGTGACACCTCCTACGAGTGAGCAGAAGAAATAGAGGAAGAGGGATGGTGATTGACCGAACGATTTTTTGCTTCTCCACACTCGCTCTGCTTTTGGGGGTTTCGCGTGTGAAAGGGAGGGGGGGGCAGCTCTGTCATTCTTGTTTTGGTTTTGGGGTCCATGCCAATCCTCTTCCTCTTACTCTCTTCTCTCTCCTTCGCATCCATCTTGGCCGCGGCTCTTCACCAGACGGTGTGTCTGCGTGGTGGGTCCGACAAGATGCAGAGAAAAGAGTGGAAGGGGAGAGAGAAGCGGTGGATATGTTGTATCTTTTTTTTTCGGGTTCACTTCTCCACAACGACATGAATTTGTGCTGGTGTGTGTGCTTCATCCAGCATATATATATATATATATATATATATATATATATATATATAGCTACCTAACTTTATGTGCGTGTAGCGAAGGTCTTCACCGGTGAAACGGACATCCCACAAAACCGGCAGCCAGGAAAGAAAGCGCGCCCACTCCCTCTCTCTCTCTCTCCCCCTCCCTTGATGAATCATGTAGAGAAGGGAGAGCAGCGAAGGGCTGCCCCGCTGGGCGACCCTACAGCTGTTTCGTGTTTTCTTTTGAAAGGAGGGGGGGTCGATGTGTGGATACAGGTTGGTGAAAGAGGGGGGGAGAGAATAGAAGTGGGAGGGGAGGGCGGTGGCGAGGACGGATGGTCAACGTCATGTCTCTCCTCCTCCTTCCTCCTGCTGTTGGAAAATAAAAAAGGAAACGGCTCCGTCGCTGGCACAGAATTGAACGACGTAGGCTCGCGAACGAGCCTTCCCTACGTACCGATGAAGTGGTGTATGCATAGGCCTGTCTAGTGTGGTGTGCACGTCGGCTGTCTCTTTGGGGAGGAGGGGGAGGGGCTCTTTCCTTGGTATACCCTTCCTCATGACTACGATGTTCTCTCTCTCTCTATCTATCTCTCTTATTCCCTTTCCTTCGCACATGCGTATCGATACACATACCAGCACATGTCATTGAGACTGACCGTAGCAAAAGAATCAAGAAACAACCCAAAGGGAGAGAGAGAGAGAGAGAGGCAGTCGCATTGTCCCGCTAATCCTCGCTGTGTTTGTATAGAAGGCTGCTTCCACTCTCGTTGCTCTCTTTTTTTCTTCATTTCCTCCTTTGCAAGTGCCTCCCGCAAACTCTCACGGAGAAGGAAGACATTCAGAGAGAGAGAGAGAGAGAATGTCGGCACCACGTCATCGTGCGGTGGCGCAGCCAAGACGGCCTAGGGATCACACTGCTATTGCTGCTGCTATCCTCATCGCGGGGTGTAGCGTCGCCTCGGTCGCGGTGAATGGACGTGTGAGCACGCCCGCGCCAACGCCATATGTACGGCACACCTACATCATTCCGGAGCCCTTCTTCGAAAAGTTCTGGTGGGTCGGCTTCATCATCATGTTCGCTGGATTTCTACTGATCGTGCTGATGCTGTACAGCCTCGTGCAATGGCACTTCAGAGAGGCGGGCCAGCGTCGGCGAAGGAAGGAGATCAAAAATGGCGAAGGACAAAGCAGAACTCTTGACCGTGGCGCTGACACCGACGGAGCGTCGGTGCAGGCCGAGGGAGGCTTCTGCGAAGGTGATGACGGAGAAGATGGCGAGGAGCGGGAAGGCCACGTGGTGGAAAGGGCTCGGAGAAGCCGCGGCGGTGGAATGTCCGATCAAAACAATCCACTGCGGAGTCGCTGTTGATGCCCTCATCACCTCCACCGCGCCACCCAAGCCCCCCGAAGTGCAACTCCTGCCTTCCTCCATCCATGCGGGTCAGAGCAGGAGGAAGAAGATGGGGAGGAAAGAGAGACATTGCGCTGCACTAAATTCTCTCATCCCCTCGATATTTTCCGTTGCTTCATCCATATTTTCCTCTTCCTGTTGTTGTTGTTGTTGTTGTTGTTTTTGAGAGGGAGGGAGTGGGGGGGAGGGCCATCATACAGCGGTGGCGGCATGTGGAAGATGCAGCAAATCCAACTCCCTTTCATTCCTCCCTCCGATCGACATACTAATTCATGTAGGCAATCGAGCGTTTTTAAATATATATTTATGGGTTTTGCTTCTCGCCTCTTCCCCCCCCCCTTCGTCGTTGCTTTTTCTTTTTGACGCCGCTACACATCACACTGAAGCGGATAACGAAATAAAGAAGAGGATAGGCCTGGAGGGAGGGAAGGAGGGAGCTACAAATGATCCTCCCTCCACCCACCCCCCTCCATCAACATGCGTGTACTCGTACGCCGCGTCCTCCTTCTTTTGTATTTATATGTCAGTGGGTGGGTGTGGGTAGGTATCTCCTCCCTTCGTGTCTCCCATCTCCTCCGGCTTTTCCCTCGCCTATACTCTCACACTCGCACACGCAAACATACATAGGCGCGTGCTGAAATGGAAATAAATGCGTTGCAGGTTCAACGACTTGTAACGGTTTGTTTTTATGTCGACTTCACGATGGGTGGGTGGGTATGTTGGGTATGTCGATCGCATCGCTCTCCCTTCCCGCGTAACGCTCTTTTGTCTCCCGAAGAGCTTTTTGTGTGTGTGCGATGACGAGCGAGGGAGGGAAGGAGACGTGAGCGGGCGGTGATATTAGACGAGGAGGAGGAGGGAGGGAGGGGGGCCTGCTGCAAAGTCTTCCTGGAGATGGAGAGGATGCTGGAGAATTCGTTTTTGCTGCCGGTGAGGGAACGGGCACCCATGCAGGAAGCCCGACATGTACACAATCCTGCCTATATCTTTTTTGGTTGTTGTTAATGGGAGGGGGGGGGGAGGAAGGCCCTCCTGTCCAGAGCGATGGAAGACACCTGCTTGTGCAGTCGTACTGCTGCTCTTCTCTTTTATAATATAAATATATATATATATATCCTTTGATTTACGAGCTTCCCTCACAACGAAGGGAAGCCCTCCTTCCCCGCCCACGCACCCGTCGCCAGCACTTCTCTCTCTCTCGCGGAGGTAAACGCCCTCATGCCCCCCTCCCTCTCCCCTTCTCCGGTATGTGAGCCGATGCGTGCCTTTCTCTGGAGGGCAACCGGGAGAGAGAGAGAGAGAGGGAGGGGGGGGGCTTCTGGGCAAAGAGGAGCGTTGCAGAGCTGTGGGAGGGGTATGTACGTAACATGTGGACCCGGCTGCTACCTGTGTGGGACGGCTCTAACGGATGGTCCTCATCACAGATCGCCGCAACGGGTGGCCAAGGCCCAGGCCTGTTCACTGACGCGAAGTCATGCAAAGGGCATCCCCCTTCGTGCTGGCCCCTTCCCAGGGCCGGTACTAGAGCCTGCCTCCACGTAGACTCTGTAATATATAGAGAGAGGAGGGACGGGGGAGGGAGTTGCACCCGCTGCGACCACCGTGTGGTGCTCCCCATCATAGCAGGGCAATGGAAGAGAAAAGGACCGACCAAAAAAGCAAAATGGTAGGCAAGGGGAGGGAGGATGATCTCTTCTCTTCGTTGAGCACTGTCCACTAAGACCTTCTTGTCTCTCTCTCTCTCGCTCGCTCGCTCTTCCTGACCACCTCAACTCTTCACTATAACACACACACAATCGCCTTCTCCATATATGCGTGGTGCATACGCGTGCACAACTCCCTCCCCCGTCCCTCCTCTCTCTCTCTCTCTCTCTCTATATATATATATATATATATATTACAGAGTCTACGTGGCGCGCTCATAGAGTGCCACCACCACCACCACCACCACTACTTACGTCGATCATCTTTTCTTCTTTCCATCACTGCGCCTCTTCTATCCCTTTTCCCTCTATTCTCACCCACCCACCCACTCCCCGTCCCTCCGTCGCTGCAATCCTTGACTCCCTCTCTCCCACACAGGCTCTCTGACTTCCCGAATTGTTTTTCTTTTCTTCTTCTCCTTCCCACGTCGAACCCACATCTCAGAAATTGCCGCACACATCCATCATCGATCTATCTTTTCCGGTCTGCTTTCCTCTTGATTTGTTTTCCTGCTGCGCATTTATATATATATGTGTGTGTATGTGTATGTGTATGTGTGCGTAAATCTTTGAGCTGAAGTAGAAGCAGCGACAAGTTAAAGTACAAACGCCCTGTTTGCCCCCGGTGCTCCTCCCCACCCCATCCTCTCCCTCTCCCTCTCCCTGTTCGACGCTTTGTCAAAAAGTAAACATTAAAAGAGTTGACGCCTCTACAGCGGCGCGCGTGCGTGTGTGTGGAGGGGGAGGGGAGGACGCCTGTGTGTCGCTGTCTCTTCGCACCCCACTAAAGAAGAGAGGGAAAAGTCTTCGCTGTTTCTCTCCTTTGCTTTTCTCCCCTACTTTTTCCGTCCAGTAAATAAAAATATTTTATATATTGCTGCAATCACCTCAGATCGGTTGCCATTGCTATAAATATTTTCTTCTCCTCTTCTAGGTTTTCATTTTGTGGGGAGCAGTATACATATATATATATATATATATCGGCTGGTAGGGCTCCCCTCCCCTCCCCTCCCCTCCCTCCCATCAGCTTCTCAGCACCACCACACCAACAAGAACAACCTTCTGTGTGTGTGTGTGTGTATCCAAAAGAAAAAAGGAGGAAGGAACAAATACATCCATATATATATATATAAGAGAGGGAGAGAGAGTTTTTAGCACGATGGGGATCCTCCCTAGCCGTGAAAGTCACGAGTACCCGGCGGCGTTTCACTTCGCAAAAAGTGGTGCGCACGCCATGGGGATCATGCCGCTCACCGAACACTTCTTCCCGTCCCCCGACTGTCTTGCTTTTCGGCAGCTGTGTGAGTGTCGAGATCGGCAGTCTGCCAAGTATAACTTTGCGATGATGTCACCAGAGCTGGTGACACAGTATCGGGCAAGGGCGATTCAGCAGTCGCACGCAGCAGCCGAACGAGGCGAAGCAGGTGCTGCCGCACCGACGAGGCGTCGCAAACCAAAGCCACATATCCGTCAAAAAGCATCGAACGATGAAGAAGACAGGACGGCCTCCGACACATCATCGTGGGTGGCCGTGGACACGATCGACGCGAGCAACTTCGACATGTTTTTCCAAAACGATACTCGCTTTGCCTCATCGACGGATCTATCACCACCGACCCCGAACGCTGCTGCTGATGAGGATAGCAAGGAGGAGACGGAGGTGGAGGAAGAATGGTGTGGGGAGCTGCAGCATCCAAACCCGTCTGCGAACTGGCGGACGCAGGACGCCGTACGACACTTCACACTGAGTGACAAGAAGGAGCGTGGCGGTGCCCTTCGGAGCGACATCGAGTACGAGTCAGAATCGCCAGACTCGCCGTCGCTCTCCCCATTGCCACCCTCCTACGGCGCTTCGAAGGCGACGACGACAGAACACATCACCTTTGACGGTAGCCGTGGCAACGCCGCCACCACGACGGTTCAGGAGATGCCGCCGGAGGAACGGGAGGCTGTCGATCATTTTCTAGCACGCAGCCCGGCAGCCCTGTATGACGCCCTCGTGGTGAAGCCGAACAAGGGATTCCTAGTCGACACAAACGAAGAGATGTGCGAGCTCTATGCGGCGGAGCAGCGATGGAAAGGCGCTCGTCAAGTCGTGCAAGCCTACCGGCGTCAGTGCAGGTCGGAGGAGGCAGCGACGGCGGCTGGCTTTGCGCATCGTGACGCCGTCGCCGTCTCTTCCGACGACCACGGTGATGCGAACCATCGATCGTCTACCACATCGTCACCCCGGCGCCGGATCTCGAGGGAAGAAGCAGAGGCGGCCGCGATGGTGCCGCCCCCTCGCCTTTTCCTGCGCCCCACCCCGCAAGTCATCATGATTCGTCTGAGCCGAGAAGAGGAAGAGGCAACGCGTGCCGCCTATTTAGAGAAGCAGCAGCAGAGACATACGAGCGACCTCCTAGGGCCTTGCACCGTGTCGGAGGCCGTCGAAGGATCCGCAGGGGGCAATTCGGCAGCAGCGCCGTTGTCTCTGCCTGATCACGCTTTGCGACAGGAGGTGCGTTCCCCAACACCATCTTCGCGTTCACACCTGCACGAGCCCACCCTACGGTACCACCGCTTCGAGGACGACCCGAAGTACAAGGATGGTCGCATTTATTTGGTAGAGGAGGACGGCGTCTTGTACATGTTCGCATACAACACGGCCTACGTGGATCCACGCCTGCAAGTCCAGCAGCAGTGCGAAGAGGCGCGGAAGCGGAGAGGCGAGCAGCCTTTGCAGCAGCAGCAGCTAGATAAGTCCACCGCCTTCGCGGGCACATCGTCGACCACCACCGCGACGGCCTGTCCTGTTCGCTCCTCTTCTGCTGCTTTCCCTACCGTCGTCGTTCCTCCGAGTACCCAACCATTATCATCATCGAAAGACGCTGCGTTGAGCGACCTAAGTTGCGCGAAGGCATCGCGTGGAGGGGAGGAGGAGGATAGGAGCCGTACCGTCCACACGACGGAGAAGGAGAGTGGCAGCAACGCGACTGATCCGGTCCTCCCCGGACTTGCCAATCGGCAAATCTCCGCCTTTTACCACACCGTCACCACCTTTGGGAATGAAGAGGAGGGGGAGGAGGAGGAGGATGGCGCTAGCGGGAGGAGAGAGCCTCACAGCGGCGATGACGATGGGGGAACGGAGGAACAGAGAGCGCGTGCAGCAGTGTCGGTGACGTCGAGCAAGATAGACGATAGCACTTCGGCGTACTCCGAGGACAAGTATTCGGCGCCGGCACGTAGGAGAGGGAGTGCAGGAGCGCGCAGCTATCACGGAGACAAGATTTTTCCAGCCGAGGAAGGCGGTGATGCCGTGTCCGGACAACCTTTTGAGGTAGATAAGCAGAACTGCTCAAGTGCAGACGACGAGGCACACCGTGGATGTCGACCCCTAAGCCTCCCGGGCGAGACTTCGCCGGAGCTGCAGCACAGAACCAGCGCCGCCAGCACTGGGACTGCGTCCATGGCGAAAACAGAGGAGCGGCCGCGTGCCGTGCAACAACTGGAGCTGGTCACCGCTGCTCCTTTTATTCTCCCCATATGTCCTGTACGTGTGGTGGGCTGCAACGCCTACAGGGAGTCGAGTTGTCGTGGCACGCCGTGGCTGCGAGGCTATGAGGAAGACCCGGAGGAGGACGCCTACGTGGAGTCCCTGCCGGTGCGGCCACCAGTGATGACCAGCAGCAGCTTCATTGACGCGAATATCGGCGACAAGATACTGAGTCGCGCCTATCTTTTAGGGTTTCAGGTGTACCGCAACGTCTGCCTCGACGCGGGGCTTCCGGAGACGCTTAACCGACCGTTCTGGACGTTGGGGCTGCTGTCGAACATTCCATTTCTGCAGATCGTGCGTGAGATGCGCTTTCGCGTGCGCGCAGCCGCGGCTGAGGTGACACGGGGCTATCAAAAACTTCGTGACATGATAAAAGGGACGGAGAACGACCTTCAATCCTACATCTACGGACTCCACAGAATCCTTCCATATCTTGAGCAAGCTTCGCATGCGCGGCAGCGCGAGGCGGAGGTAGAGGCCCAAGCAGCAGCGGAGGGCAGAACAACGAGGCCGTGCTGCCCTCGCATATTAACACTAGACGCTCCGCAAGGGGCGGCGGCGGCCGACAGCGTCGCGCAGGAGGGAGAGTCGAAGCTGCCCAGCTCGCCTGTCTCCATCGCCTTCCCGACGCGGTCTACGCAGACGCTGGTGCAGCAGCACCTCCTCTTCCCTGCCGATGAAATGGAGTTTCACACACAGCTCACGGTGCGCGGCAATCAGTTCCTCTCACGACTCCGTAGCGACTGTCAAGACGTCTTCTTCCGCCTTCTCGCGGCGGCCACGGCGCCGGTGTCCACCTCCCTCTTCATGAAGCCGTTGGAGCTCTCCGCATATGATTACGGTGGTGCCGTGCGACTGCACCTCCTGCAGGACCGAAGGACCGGGGAAGAAGTGATGCAGGTGCTGCCGCCGCCGCGCAACCGGGACCAACTCTTGGCAGATCATCGACAGCGCACGGCGTCTCGCCAGCCAGCGCGCAACGCGACGGGGGCACTGGACACGAAACGGACGGCGGTGCCGCCGACGAGGAAACGGGACGGCAGCGGCGACATTGGAGCGAACAATGAGCCAGACGATGACGACGACGGCAACGACAACGACGGGGGTAACAGCATGTATGCACTTCCACCCCATCAAATCTTTGCCATTGTGTATCCCTCCTCCCAGGCGCAGGGACCTTCGCTGCAGCACTACCAGCACAACCTTCAAGACCCATCCATCGCGACAACTACCGGCCGAGACGTCGCACGTGGGCCTGCGGAGGCCGACGACAGCGTCACGTGCGCTGCACATCAGTATCTGTATCCGTCAAGATCGTTTGTGGATGGTGACATGGTTGTCTACGACGTCACCACAGGCTGTTGGATCCATTTTGAGCTATTTCATCAGCAATTGTTGGCGCAACAACAGGCACGCAAACCGTGCACGGAGATGGTCACCGCGCCTCGAAGCGACGGCGATACGTCTCTCCACGACGGCTCCAGCAACGACGCTGGCAAACTGGACACGCAAGAACACGTTGCGGAACGGGAGATGGAGGGGATGATGTGGGCCAACGAAATCACCTTGGAAGACGTCCTGCTGTGCTGGATCAAACGGCGACTCCAACGCGCTGCCCTCCACCACCGCAGTGATCCGGGGTGGCTGCGAGACGCAGAAGGCCGGATTATGCAGGAGGGGCGCTACTTCATTTGGGGTTTTGAGCATGACGCTCAGCAGTACTTCTACGGACTTATTCCCAAGTTTGCGAAGGAGAAGAGCAAGCGGCATCCAGCGAGCTGTGACAAGGCAGCGGTGTCGACGAGTAGCAGCGGCACGCAGGGCCGCCCGCCACGTCTCGCAGCCGGTGCGCCATCGAGTGCCCTCGGCCCCCCCTCCAACATTGAGTTCTCTCGCGGTGGTGGCGGTCGTAGCGGCGGTCGGGTACGCCCTAGCGGCAGCGCTGCCACGCACCGCAACTCAGGGGGAGACCAGGAGGAGAGAGATGCCGATGGGCCCCTCGGCATGGTGTCTAGCGCTGCCGCCACCACCGCCAATAGTAGTTGCGATGCCGTGACGGAAACCCTCACGGTCGACCCGGCCTCCTTCCATGTGAAAAAGCGGCCCGTACTGCGCACACCACCTCAACCGAAGGTACCCGATACGGACACCCCCACCGCGAGAGGTGCCGCCCCTCTCACACTTGTGCTAACTGGCAGCACTCAGTTTGCCGAAGCTGGCTCGGTAGTGTCTCCCTTGATGCTTTCGCCGGCCACGACAATGGCAACAGCAGCGACGACCGTCGTGATGGGCAGGGACGGGAAGGACGAGGCACTCGCGCATCGCCACGCCGACGATGACCACCACCACCAAGAACTGGCAAAGCCACGAGAGACCTCCTCATCCCCTTCACTAGTCGCTGCGGCACCACGAGAAGCTTGGGTTCCCCCTTTGACTACCGCGTGTTACGGCGTCCCCTCGAATGCCCCATCGGTAACCGATGGACCCGCTTCTGAGGCGGTCCCAGCAGGCAACGCGGCCGCCGCGTTGCCTGCTAGCATGAAAGCCACTGCAGATGCCACCAACCGCCGTGAACGAAACGCCAGCAGACGACAGAACGTGAAGTTGTCACAGCAGCAGCAGCAGCAACTGTTTGCCTACCCGTACAGTGTCCCACCTGCAGTGACGAGTTCCAGCTATCCCTCTCCCGCTGCCGCTGGCTCCTACGCCCCTGTGGAGGACATGCGTCGCGGGTATGGACGTGGAGGAGGGCGGCGTGGTGAGGGTACTCATGTGCAGCGGTCGTGGGTGGAGAATTCGCCCATGGACACACACCCGCCGCCACCGCCATCGTCTTCAGTATCAGTAGCGCACGGCTCTCGCTCTTACCAACGCGCTCCACCACCAGCCCAGCAGTCCCCGTATCCGATGGCGCTTCAAAGCTATCCGGTGCCCATCCACTCCACTTTGGATCCCGGGAGTCGAACACAGCGAAGTAAGCCGTCGACAGATCGCGAGAACGACGGCAACCCTGCAAGAGCGGGTCTACAGCCGAGGCGCCAGATCGAACGCCAGTACGCCACGGCGCAGTACCCGACCAACAGCACTAGTTTTACAGCTAACGGTGGCAGCGGTGGTGGGAGTGGTAGTGATGCAGCATGGTTTGCAGAGAGCCCTCCACACCGATCAACAGACGATCAGCACAACAGCATGGATCACGGTAGTGTGCGGCCTCCATCTTCTCCGCCACCACTGTGTCAGCCCCACCCTTCGGAAGGCGCATCCCATGGGCATCAGAGGAGACAGGACGCCACTTATCCACAGATGCAGCCGCAGCAGCTGCTGCTGCCACCACACTCGTATCCTGCAACGCCTTACTTCAACGCGAACGGTGCCACGACTCATCAAGGTCGCAATGAAATGGAAACTTCGGCCTCGCAAACACCCTCACCTCACCATGCTCAAGAGCTCGCTCCACCTCCACCTTCGCAACAGGAGCAACAGCAATCGCGGTCTTCCCTTCAGACACGCCAGTCGCATCCACGACAGCAGCAGCAGTCGCACCAACGTCCTTTGCCATCTTCGTATCCAGCTCAACAGGACATGCTGAACACCGCTGGGCCCAGTGAGAGGCAAGCCTCTCATCCTCACCTACCACCGCAGCGCCCCATGACAACGGTGATGCCTGTGTCTGTGTACGGTAATGATCCCTCTGCAGGAGCGGCACTGGCGCAACCTCAACCCTCGCCAACGCTTCTCGGTCCAAGCCAAGCTACAAACCGCTACGCAAGCCGTCCGAGTGCGCGCGAGGAACCCACTTCTGGATATGCCGGTGTGGCTGCTCGAACCGGACTTCCTCATACGAAGAGAAGCAGCTTCTCATCCCATGGAGCCATTCCTACCCCCCTCTCTAGCATGCGCGCTACCCCGCTCTACCCTGCCGCCACACCGCAAGGCAGCTTCTACGCAGGACCGCCTCCTGCACACGCTGCCCCCTCCCCTCCTTCGCAGTGGTCCGCCACTCCCGCCGTCACGTACCCCAGCCCTGCTTTTCAAGTGGCAGCGGTGGCACCTTCAAGTCCCTCGAAAGTCATCCACGTTGGGACTGGCGGTGGGTGTGCGTCGCCGGCGATGTCAGCTGGGCAGCCTCCATCTCAGCAGACGTTGGGGGCATCTGCTGCACGAAGAAAAGCGGACGCTGTGGCGGCCGACCTCCTCTACCTCTCCGCCGATCAGCGCCACGGACCGCAACAGCAACTTCAAAACCACCTGCGGAAAGGAAACTTGAGTGACTCCTACACAGACCCCGTGGCGGATCCGCGCTACTTTCAGCAGGTCCCTCAACCCTTCTCCTTGAATCATAACCGGCCTCCCACGCCACAGCAGCAACCACAGCAACCACCATGCGCATCACCTACGATGGTGCACAACGCCGCTCGAGTTGGACCCCAACGCGCGGACAGAACCGCAACAACGTCTTCGGCGCAGACCAAGTCTTTAACGCTCTCCGTTGACACGGAAGCGAGTCTCTTCATGAGTTCGGTGACCAACCCCTCGGCACCCATCTCGCTCGCTATCCACGCTGGACACCGAGACGCGCCAAGCTCCCGGTCAGGGAAGGCGAGATATGATGGGGTGGGTGGCAGCTTTGGAAGCCAAGCGACGGCGCCAATGATGATGGAGGCCCCGGACGCAAGCGGGCGACCCTACTCTTGCTATGCAGTCCCCCCTCCAAGTCAAATACAGCTGACACCACAGCAGCAGCAGCAGCAGCAGCAGCAGCCAGGGGTACCCTTGGGACCGTATATCCAACGGTCCACGGCCTCCACGCCGGGGTATCCACCGTCTCGATGTGAAACGCAGGCAGCGTTCCCCCAGCCACAGTCGCGGCCGTCCAGAAATACATCGGAGGGAAGCTCCTATCGTGGTCATGGTGGTGGTGCGGCCCCCGTGGCCAAACACTTGCGAGCAACGGAGTACAGAGGTGTGCTGCGGGACGAGCATCGCGGAGGTAACGGCTACGATACCCCGACCCTGCCTTCGGGTAGCGCGACACATGTCGTGGCGAGTGAGAAGCATAGCACCTTTTCTCCATCTGGGGTCTTCTCCCCGCATGAAAGTGCTACGCTGCTGTCGCAGCCGTCCAGCTCCTGCCCTACCTCGCGGCCATCCTCGTCCTACGTCGCATCCCCCTCGAGGCAGCTGCAGGGAGGTGAGGGTTGTGCGGTGAATCCCTTTGATAACGCCAGCCGGAGTGGTATCCGTGGAGGAGGGTCCACCGGGTACCCACACCCCTCCCTTTCGAATGCTCAAAACATCGGAGAGGAGCCCGACCGAGCGGCCGCTGGGCCATCGTTGGACACCACCATCACGCGGGCCCGCACCTCTCCCGCTTACGGCGGGAACAACCACAACCTCGCCTATGTGCGGCCTTTCTCCCTCCAGTCCACCGTGGGGCTCCCCAACGCCGGCGGTGGTCCGACTGTGTGGCAGCAGCCCCAGCCACAACGTCCGCTGACCATCTCAGCCATCCGCGAAGGCGGCGGTCCTATCACCTTCACCGAGGGACCGGTTGCGGGGCGAAACACCTCCAAAAGCAACACCACCGCTGCTGTGAGCAACGCCGTTCACGCCTCCGGATCGCCACCCAACGCGATGGTGTCCCACAGTTCGCCGGTTCCATCGCAGAACGCGAGCGGCACCCTTCTTAGGTCGGTACCAGGGGCTCAACAACGCTACAAGCAGCCCTTTCCCCTCCAGCTACCTATGCCACTACAGCAGCAGCAACAGCAACAGCAGCAGCTAAGTGCATCCTCGACGCCGCTCCCACCACCTCCACCACACCAGCAGCAGCAGCAGGTGCATCATGGCGCATTTTCAACAACGCAGACCTATGCATCTCCTTCCTACGCCTCCTGGGAGGTCGGTGCCACACCTGATGGCTCCGATATTCCGGTGCGCATGGTGGAGAACGCCAATTTTTTACATGGGATCCATAGCAGTAACGCTCGCGAAACTTCCGGCGACTCCAACAACAATAGTGCCTCGGTCCAACGCTTCGTGCATAATCCTTACGTTATGCAATAAAAGTTTTAAAAAATGGGAGATGGAGAAGCGAACAGTAACACAACGTGTTTTTTTTAGAAAAGGCGAAAAGTCCCCACTGGGGAAGAGGGAAGAGGGAGGGAAGTGAGATAGTTGTTCTTGTGGTGGTGGTTGCTGCTTTTTTTTTCGTGTGTGGGGTTGTCGTTGCATGTGTTGTGCAGGTCTCTTCTCTTTCGCCCCCCTCTATCACATCAGTTGGCGCTCGTCTTTTCCTCCCTGCACCTCTCACCCATTTATGCGTGTGCGCACCTTCGCACGAAGGAGGCTTTTTTGTGGTGTTCCGCTCCTCTCCACTCCTTTCTCTCTCTCTTGTTGGTTTTCACGACCACAATGTTGTAATGAACTTTTTATTTTCTTTTTTGTTGTGGTTCTTTGTGAATAACTCCCCTGCCCGCGCTTACCGATGGAGAAGAAGCGAGAGAAGGAAGCGGAGGGCGAGGCTCCTGTAAGCAGGCTACATCTTTATCTAACTATATGTATATGTACATGCGTGTGTAACGATGCGGCTGGAGGAGGGTAGCGAGGGGGCTTCGCGCTTCGGTAGCTGCTGCACTGGTGCATTCTCTTCCGTTCGGCCGAAGCAAAGGGAAAGCCATACAAGCAGCTTAGCGAGGCAGTCTCAAAATGATAATACTAATAAAAATGTACAGTCAAGTGAGGTGGAGAAGATCGAAGGGGGGAAGTCTGGGCGCGGTGTTCTCATGAAACAGTGAAAAAGGGGGATCGAGGAGAGTTTGCTTTTTAAAAAAGAAAGAACTTTATATATTGTAACACATCTGTCATGTTCAACGGAGGAAATAACAAATAGAAGATGCAGAGAAAACGGAGGGGGGAGCTGCGTGTTCGACGGGGAGGGGGAGGGGGGGGAGACGAAGAAAGATATCAGTGTTGAAGCAACTCTCTTTCTCTCACGCACTCTCTTCATATATTTTTTCGTCGTTGTTTTCGCTTTACCATGAGATTTGCATGGCAGGGACGGTTCTGGGGTGATGCTTCTGCCGCTCTCCTTTCTTTCTCCGGTCATCTTTACACGCACACACACAAAAAAATCGGAAAGAAAACAGCGACTTCTCTCCATCTCTCTCTCTCTCCCCTCTCTCTTTCTCCCTCTTCCACGTTGTACGGACGGTGCCACACGTACAGTATGATAAGTGGCTCGCCGCCCCGTATAAGCCCCCGCTACCATCGTTCTCTCACACGCACACACAAACTCACAACACGAATCGATCTATCTTCACATGCGTTTGTAAAGAGATATTCATATATACATACATGGATGGCTAGATATACGTTAACCCTCGCGAACGTGCTTCAGAGAAACAGGTAGAGGTAGACAGACAGATCATCTCAAACGGAGAAACCCCATCCGCGATTTCGACTCGTCGTCGTGTGGTGGTTCGTGGAGAATCTCTACATGTTAGTTGCTATCGATACCGGGTCAAGGCAGCAATCCTTAAAAAAAAGGATTCCTTGGGATTCTCTCTCGTGATCGCATTTCTCACTTTTATGATCATTATTTGCTTGATCGCCGCATCAGACGTGATCTCAGCGCTTCTTCTCTCTCTCTCTCTCTCTTTCTCTTTTCCCCCGTTTTGTGCGCTCTCCCATCCTGTTGTAGCAATTGAGGTTGGTCTGCTACTCTCTTCAGAAGGCGAGGGAAAAGGGCACATTTTTTTTTTCTGAGCGCTGACACGCACACACACGCCTCCCAAAACGTCGGTGTTTCGTTTCTCTTCTTCTTTTTCATTTTTTTATTTTGCGGTGGTATACGCACGAGCTGCTCCATCTTTATCGCCTCCTCTTATTTTATTTGTGTCGTTGTGTTTCCTTTCTCGCTGCCGCCTCCCCCCCCCCTCCCTCCCTCCCCCTCATCCTTTCGATCCAGTACGTTTGCTCGCTCTCTCTCTCTCTCCTTCGCCTTGTGTGAAGCGTTGCGACCTCCCCTTCTGTCCCTCTTCGTTCACGTGTGTGGTGTATTCTTCCAAGTTCGGAGTCGATGTGTTGTACCAACGTTTTCTTCGACTCAGGCTCCTTTTTCTAAGAAAAAATCTTCTTTTTTTTCGGTGCTTTTTGCTATTTGTGTCTGCGGCCGCTTTTGCCCTCTCCCTCTCTCTCTTTCTTCCTTCGTGCTCTTCATCTTGTCAACGTGACGGTCGCTTCTCTTTCCCCTCCCCTCTCTCTCTCTCTCTCTTCTCGATTACTTCGGCTTCTCGCTTTTCTCTTTCTTTTCTTTTTCGCTTCAATCCTGCTTTTACTGCTACTGACAAACGTTTGTGCCGAGCTCCGTTTATTAATATCATTGCAACACCTTTCTCTCCCTTTCTCTTTCTTTCTATTGGTGTTGCTGTGGTTCGTTTTTCCCCGTGCCTCTCTCCGTGCTTGTCTGTCGGAGTCGGTGCCATTGGAGGCAGCACCCTTCGGAGAGCCCAGTAGGAAAGTGAAAATCTCGTCGTCCGATATCACATTTAGCAAAAGAAAGAAAATCGAGAGAGAGAGAGAGAGAGAGTTGGAGAGACACCAAAGGCACCATCCCACATATTTAACAAAAAGCAAAAATGGGCGCGTTACCGAGTCGGGAGTCGAATGAAGATCCTTCGTCCGTGTTCTTCGCGAATTGTAGCTCGCACGTGGTGTTTCACATCCCACTGACCGACCACTATGTTCCTTCCGCCGAGTGTCTCGCCTTTTCGCAACTCTTTCACGCCCGCAACACCCAATCAGCGCTCTACTGCTTCGACCTGCGTGACGTATCCGCGGTGTTGCCGGCCTCTATCGCGGAGGCGTTTCATGAGGCGCAAGAAGAAGAATGGGGAGGGGAGGTGGATGAAGCCGATCCTAGTATCCACTACTATGATGAAGAGATCGAAGCAAAAGTGGAGGAAGGGAAGCACGGCGGCAAGTCTCCCAGCGAGGAGGATGGCGATGCACTACCGCCATCAACGCCGCGACATGTGGGTCGTCACCTGCGCCCTTCCATTGAAGACCGGCACGAGCTCTATCGCGTTCTGGTGACGAATCCTATGAAGGACACGTTAGTAGACACCGATGCCGCCATGTGCAAGTTGTATGAGCAGGAGAGGCAGTGGCGGGCCGCGGTGCACCACCACTTTTCACAGCGGCCTCGCCCCCATGAGGTGGTCGATGGAGAGGCTCCCGTGCAAAAGAAAGGGGAGGAGGAGGCGAAAAGCAATGAGGCATCTCCAGCAGGGTCCCCATTGCCTCGGCCGCCCAGCAAATTTTTGTATCCCCTTCCACAGGCCATCGCCGTTCGCATGACGACGGAGGAGGAGGAAGAGATGCGGGCCGCGTATTGCCGGCAGCACGGCATCGCGTACGTCGCCCCCGTCTTCCGCGCAGTAGGCCCAGTGTCGTCCCGTGATGGGCCAGACGCAATGACTGGGAATGCGGCACGCGCCACCGTAGCTACTCCTGGAACCGCAGGAGCAGCAGCAGTAGTAGGCACATCCTTATCATCAAGCACCTCATCTTCACCTTCCCCTGTCGCATCACCGCCCTTGGTGGAGCGGCGTCGCTACCATTTCGAGGACGACCCTTCGTACCGCGACGGCCGTGTGCACCTCGTCGAAGAGCAAGGTGTTCTCTACCACTTCGCGTATTTCCCAAGGCAGCCCAGCTCACCAGCCGCGAGCAGAAAAAAGCCGCAGTCGATACGTCGGCAGGGTGAGGAATCGAGCAACGGCGTGGACGCCAACACCGCATGCGCGACGACGGCGATGAAGCATACATCGATCATTCTTGGGCGATGTCTCCACGATGTTGTGTACGGCGATCGTCCACAACAGACGCCTTCAGTGACGCCGGGGGCGGGCGGCGGCGGCGCCAAGCCATCCCCTTTTACCTTCGCCCCCTCTTCCTCCTCAGAAGGCGGTGAGCCGGAGTTGGGAACACCGCTGCGGAGCGGCTGGTGTACCCGCTGTGGGGAACGCGTTGAACAACGGATGGACTACACGCGGCTGCGATGTCTCCATTCAACGCGTGCGGCCAGACGGGCTGGGTCGCACCTCGCGACTACGGCAGGACCCTCCTGTGAGGCCGCCGGCGGGCGCGGGGGAGCGACGCGCGAGGCCTGTGCTATCGGGGATAGTACAAGCTCGGACGAGGCGGCCACCCTCACCGAGTGCGTAGATGAGGAAGACGAGGAGGAATTTATCATCAACATTGCGCCTGTTCGCATTGTAGGGGTGGATGGGCTCCTGCCCTCCACCGCGCGGGGGACACCCTGGCTGCGCGGGTATGAGAAGGCGGCCTCCACCGCCGAAGATGCCTACATCGAGCAACTCGCGCGCAAGCCGCCCGTCATGCGCGTGTGTCGCTTCATCGAAGGCGCCGTCGGCGACAAGATGGTGAATCGAGCTGCCCTTGTGACGATGTTGACCTACCAGCCGATGTGCCGACACGCCGGTCTGCCCGAATCCCTCACGCGGCCGGTGTGGTCTTTGTGCGTCCTTTCGAACATTCCTCACTTACAAATGGTACGGGAGACGTACTTCCGTGCGAAGGCGGCGGTCGCCGAGGTGGACGGCGGGGACCGCCTCTTGCGGGACTGGCTGGACATGGTAGATCGCGAAAATAATTTTTATAACTTTATCAATGCAAATCTCTCGATGATGCGCAACTTCGTGCCACCGGAGCGGGTGGTGCGGCAGCGAGAGCTGACGGACGAGGCGCCGGGTGCGGGAGCCGCCGGTCTCAGCCGCAGCTTCGCGCGGGACAGTGGTAGGGTGGCTGTAGGAAACGGGGACCACTCCCTGACCATCGCGACGTCGCCGCTGGCACAGCAGCCGGTGCCCGTAGGAGAGGCTGGGGAGTGGCTCGCTGCAGCTCAGGATGGCGCGGCTGCGGTACCGACGCGGGAGACGGCCGCTACCGGAATGACTGGCACGCCCACCGGCAGGTCTGAAGCGACGCGAGACCCTCCCCACACTCGCCATTCACCCGGCGGGGACGTCGGAGGAATAGGAGGAAGAGAAGAGAGTCGCCGTGAGGGGCACCTTGGTCCAGAGTTGCGCAGCCATCCTCTGGTCCGCACATGGGAGGCGGCGACCATCGGCCGACCGGAAGGGCACGGCCCACGGGATCCAGTCGAAAACGACGAGGAAGAAGAAGCGGAGTTGCGTCCCACGGCGGAAGAGGACGAACGCGTGCCGGCATCGTCAAGTAATGAGGCGCCGTGTGACACCGCGCAGACCGGTGGTAGCACGGCGTCGTCCCCGACGACATCGGCCGCCGTGGGGAAGGGTCGGTTGGACGTGGAAAGGCGGAGCGACACCGCAACGATCAAATCAGAGAAGTCGCGCGAGGTTCCACGGCGTCCTGATTTTCAGCTCTTCTCCAGTCGCCTGGAGCCGCACGCGCCGAAGTCGCTGTACACCCTCTTCGACGATGACATCGCAACCGAACAGGCGGCGACGCGAACAGTGACGCAGCTAGCAGCCGCTGTCGCTGCCGGGAGACTTGACGGTCGCCCAAGGGACAGCAGAGCAGCGGGGCGAGCGGATAGGAGGGACCCGACGAATTGTTCCACGGTCTCCAGCGGAGCGGAACGCTGTGCCGAGCCTGCCACCTCTCTTACGGGGCAAGAGCCATGCGAGACGGTCTCGCAGGAGGCTCCACCCCTAAGCCGAGCATTATATGAATGCGGGATGGTGGCCACCACTCGCGGACGCCACTTTCTCTTCCTCCTTCGGGAGGACTGCCTTCGCGCCATCCTCTCCTACAGCGCCGCCGCGGCTGCACCGATCTTTATTGGGGCTTATATCGAGCCTGTGGATACCACCAGTGTGAGCTACGGCGGGGCAGTGCGCTTGCATAAGCCCAGTGCCTTTCACATCCCCCCCGAGCCCCACGAAGGCAGCGACGCCACTGCCTCAGGCACGGCGGTGATGGAAGCGGGATCGTCGGAGTCCCCCGTGGCGCTGCGACCGCGCGATGGCGCCCACGTTGTCATAGCGCCGGTAGAGGGGTTGGCGGTGATGGCGAAGTACTATCATAGCGAAGGAATCCTCACATGTTTTAGCGTGGCAGACGTGGACCACGCCGCCCCGGGCCCGACCAAGCAGCATCGCCTGCGAAAGCTTGCATCACCCCTCCTCTCCAACCACAGCGAGTCGAGTCCTGTTGATGGAGACACCGCATCTACCGCCTTGCTCGCCGCTCTCCAGAAACGAGAGCAGCAGCAGCACGGGCACGTCTATACCTACGTGGCGGAGGAGTTCCGTGAGGGAGATTTGGTCGTGTACAACTTCGAGGAACACCGATGGGAGCACTACGAACAGGTCCAGCTGCGTCGCCGCTATGCAGCGAAGGCAGCGGCGGATGGGACGGGGCCTACCATCCCGCAGAACGGCACCAACAGCGCAAGCAGTGCCGCAGCGGATGATGTCGCAAACGGCGTTGCCGGCCGTCCCTGCTCCCTTGTCGACGCTTCCCTCTCCGTTCGACTCCTCTGCGTTGGACTGGATGAGCTGGTGCTCAGCTGGACCAAGTGGATCGTTGACAACCGCTTCTACGAGGACCGCAACGACGTGGGTTGGCTGAGCCTGCCCGATGGCAGCCCCGTGCCGATGGGGGGTCGCTACTTTATGTGGAGCTTCCGCCACAACAACCAACGCTATTTCTACGGCGTTATCCCCAAATTTGCGAAGGGCCGTATGCGGCGGCAAAAAATGATCGAACGACTTCGTCGCAAAAAGCGGAAAGGTGAGGAGAGCGTCGGGGGAACCCCCCGCGTCGAGGCTGCCCCGCCGGCCACCTTTCTGCTGGGGCCGGGAGAAGATGAAACGCCGTTGGCGCCGACGCCGGTCGAGCGCTCCAGCGCTTCTCCGATGGCACTGCAGGCAGAACTGTCCTTTCCCCGTCAGCAACAGCCGAAGCTTGTCGTGCCCCTCAGCAGGGTCGGGCAGGGTACCCCAGCGGACACCTCTCGCTCAACGGCGGACGCTACTGCTGTCCACAGCCCTGACGCCACACTGCCACGCACTGAGCCTGGGGAGAGACGAGCACAACCCTACCGATCCTCGGAGCAGCCGGTGCACCACCGCTCTTCCCTACCGCCACCCATCCCCACAGCCGAGGCCCGGCAGGCATCAGCAGCGTCCTCGCCGAGCCGTCCCTGTGCGGTCGTCCCAGTGGAGCAGAGCAGTGGTCACACCCATCCGTGGCAGTACCTACGACCGCCGTTAGTACGGTGCAGCCACGGCAATGGCGACGCCGATGACATCAGCGGGGGTTGCGACGCTTTCGGTCCCACGGCAGCTGCCGCCGGTGCGGAGGTCGGCTCGCCTCCCTCTCCAACACGATGTCAGCCACCCGTTGCCGCAGCCATGGTGGGGAACGACGCGGTGCCGTACGGCCACTGCGCACCGCTTCTAGGGCCACCGCCACGAGCCCCAGGCAGCACCGCTGGCAGCCCACTGGAGGGCACGAGTGCCTTGGTTAGCGCAAGCCTCGTGACAGCGTCCCAAGGACCTCGCTACTATCATGAATACGGAGGCAACACCTTCATCCAGGATGGAAAGCAGTACGAGAACGAGTACTACCCTCCGCTGCCGCCGGACACCCCTTTCCGCCCGGTTACCGTCATAACAAAATTCCGGCCGCTGCCACACGCTAACCCCGGTCGGGGTGGCATCCCCGCGTTCTTCCGCTTCTGGGGGCCAGCCGGCGAGCCCACCGTGCGCACTGCTGCGAATACCCGGCAGCCCTCTTCCCTTCAGCCGGCCTCGATGACCGTGGCGACGCCTCCGTACACGTCATCGGCTGTGCTTTCGACATCGCTCAGGCCTTCCCTGGGGAGGCTGACCCGACCCTCGCCGCTCCGTTACCCCTCTACCGCACCCATCCAGGTATTGGGCACCGTCTCGGCAGATGGCAACGCGTCGAGCACCATCAACGTCCACGTGCGACGGCGTGGCTTTGCCATATCGCCTCTAGTGTCACCGGCGCTGGCGAACACGCCCAGCTCTCTCGGTCCCGCGCTGCCGATAGGAGGGGCAGCGGCCCCCGGCGGTGGGGAGAGCAGCGGCAACGGCTCCTTCGTGACCCAGCATGCACACGGTGCCCGTGCCTTTGCTGCCACTCCGGCCCAGGATCGCTCGCCTTTCATCCTCGAACCGTCGTTCGGGGTGTCACAGCAGCTCGATGACTTCGAAGAGCCAGATTCGCTCTCGCCGACGAGCCTGCTTCCAGCGAATCTTATCAATGAAGGCTCGAAGACAAAAGGTGTGTCGGTGCTGCGCGTGGCCGACGACGTCTACATGCAGCGGGAAGCCTTTCGATGGAACCCGTATGCCTGCTCGAAGTGGACCACACCCGAAGAAGGAGGAGCACCATGGTCGCAGCCATAGCGGTGCAGTAGTGGAGATGTTTCTCCGTCCCTTTTCTCGAGTCTTCATGCGCACCTGTGCGCTACAGGATGTGATGCGCAGGGAGGCGAAAGAGAAGTGTGGAGTGCACATCAACACAGAGAGAGAAAAAGGGAGGGAAGAGAGAGACGCCAGTCTTCACCGCGGTATCAAAGGATGACTTCGCTCGCGATCCTCCGAGCTGCCGCATCTTTTTTTTTTCGAGGACACATGGGGGAGGTGTGGTGACAACGCGCCTCCTATGTGTATGATCTACTCATATATTTATATTTATTCGAACAAAACTCTCAGAATGTATCGTGTCCAAACGTTTGTAATGACGGTTCTCTCTTCCTTAGCCCATGGATCTCCTGCCACCGTAAGTGTGTGTGTGTGTGTGTGTGTGTGTGTGTGTGTGCGAGGGGGGGGAGGAGGGGGGAGGGAAGGCCACGGTATACCCTTTCCGCTCCCTCTCCCTCTCTCTTTCGCCTTCCTTCTGGTGATGGCCTGGGGTCAGAGGAAGGAGAAGGAAGAGGGACGATTTGTTGTTGTTGATTTTGGGAGGAGGAGCGAGGCGAGCTGCCTGTGTTCTCTCCTGCTGTCAAAGGCGATTGTGATAGTGAAATCGAAGTTTGTAGATGTGCATATATATATATATATATATATATATATGTACATCTGCTGATGTGCGTGGTCTGAGGTTCTGGCTTTGTGTGTGCGTGCGTGCGTGCGTGCGGACGCATCTTAACATCCGCCTTCTCTCCTCCACCGAACAGGCAACTCCAAAGCCAAAAAAAGAAAAAAGACTAAAGAAACGTAACTCGTATAAAAATCAGTGAAGAGAGGGGGGATGGGGGAAGTTGATACTGGAGGAAGTTTGCCATGATATATATATAGAGAGAGAGAGAGACTGAGAGAGAGATCCTGCATACCTTATCTACCAAATTGATGGAAAAAACAGCTGAAGAAGACACGACGGATGAGTTCGAGCATGTTGCTTCCAAAAGACTACGGCAGGGGTGCATCATGCTCTAGCTTTTCCTTCGCCCCTCTTTCTCACGCGGTAGCACCCGCAAACTCTCAAAGTAATGTCGGAGTAGTCCTTCCCGTCTTCCGGATATCGCGTCTTTCACCGCTGGCTCGTCAGGAAAGACAAGAGGAAGCTGCGCTGTACGTTGTCCCTCTCCTTCTTTCTCCTCCGCCCCTCTTCTTGTCCTCCCTTCGTTTTCCTCGGTCATCTTGCCTCTTACTTTCCATCCGATCCTTCTCTCCCTCCTTCTCTTTTCACATTTGATGTGATAATAATGGCGGGTGTTGAACTAAATCGCTGTGTGTCTGTCTGTCTCTGTGTGTGTGTGACGTTCTTTCCCATTCTGTCATTTCCGCTTTGTTGCCGCTCGTTGTCCTGTTGTTTTGGGGTGGTGGGCCGTGTGTTTGTGTGCGCTCTCTCTCTATCTCTCTCTCTCTCTCTCTCTCTCTCTCTATATATATATATATATCATACTGGTTTCTGTGGTGGTGGGCCCAAGGATACGCTAAGGTGCGCACCATTGTGTCGATCTCTCTCTCTCTCTCCCTCCCTCTATTTTGATTTCTCTTCTACACACCAGACTGTACGTGTGCATCCTTTTTCCCTTTGTATCCTTTTCATACTTGGTTCGTGCTCTCCTTTCGTCTACCAGATCGGCTGTTTGTTTGCTCGCTTGAGTTTCAGAGCTCAGACTCCCAAAAACGCATACATAGAGTCACGCTCTCTCCCTATCATCATCATCATCGAGTTCGAACGTTCGTTCATTTCTCTCTGTCTGCTTGCTTCGATCCCTCCTTTCGCTGCTCTCCCTTCCCCCTCTCATTCATTTCTGGCCAGCAGAGAAGTACGAGGACGTGCGTGCGCGGGTGCTTCAACATACTTACATTTATTAAGAAGACATCGAAGGCTTTGCTCAGCCACGATGGCGTCCTCCGACATGAAGCTCACTGTCATGCGAGGAGCGGTGGTCCTCCATGTGGCGGCCGCCGCGTTATGCCTCACCGCGACAGCGTTGATGCTGCCCCTCTTCAAATTGACCATCGACACCATCAACTCCTCCATCACGCAGTCGCTGTGGACGACGGATATCCACACCCCGGTGGCAGAGAAGCACATCGCCGTGTCGTCCTTCACGAAGGATTGTACTGAAATGACGCGTGCTTTCCAAGTAGCGCAGTGGTCAATGATCGCGAGTATCGCAGCGCTCTGCGTGGCGTTTGTTATGGCTGTGTTTCACATGGCGCCGAGCTACACGGTGTCTCGTTACCGCGTGCGCACGGTGTGTGGATTGCCCATCTGCCTGCTGCTGCTCACGGCGCTTATTTTCATGGGCCTTCACTGCTACACAGTGCGTGCCCTCTTCGAGCACAACTGGTGTGAGCCTAAGAGTGCCCTCGGTGGTGACAAAGATTACGAGAAAGGCTTCCGTGTCGATGATGAGGTGGTGACGCGCACGGCGATCACGGTGGATGCACCTGCGACGATTCTTTACCTCCCTGGCAAGAAACTGCACCACATCCCGGTGATCACAGAGCTCCACGAACGTTCGGCAGTGCAAAAGATCGCGTCAGAGCCACTACACGTTCTGAGATATGATGTTGCGGTGGCGGCAGCGGCGATCGATGCCGTGCCGACGCCACCGGACATCCTCCACCTCGGTGACTGCAACCCCTTCGATGGGTGCATTAGCTCCTATCGTGCAATGGGGTTCGAGCCTGCCGCCGGCTTCCAGCTCGCGCGGTTGGCATTGATGGTGGCCCTCACAGCGCTGTTCACAGAGATGATGATCATCGCGGTCAGTGGCAGCCAAGTCGCCGTGGCTGGCGTGGATGAATCGACGGTGGTTCTCCTGCAAGAAGACAACGAGCGCATTCTCTGACATCTTCTGGAGGATGGGAAAGGAAAGGGTAGGGGGGGGGGAGGGCCACCGCCGGTACAGCGCTGAGGAGGCACAATTCTCTTCGAACCCCCACCGCCTCCGCCCCTTTCCCCATCTTCGTGTTGGCGCGCATGGGACTTTTTTTATTACGTCACTATTGCTGTATATTTGTTTTTCCTATCACGCTCTCTCTCTCTCTCTCAGTACTCTTCCTGCTTCATGGACTTGACCGTGCCCGCACCTTTCATCGCCCCTGCTTTCGCTTCACCCTCCTCTTCTTTTTTACACAACGACACACATATATATCGGTATAAATATATTAATATCGATGTTGTGCTATTGGTGTGTAAGCACCGCTGTCATCATTGCCGCCACACCGCTACGATGCTTAAAATTGAAAAGCGAAGAGGTGCACGAGGAGATGCGGACGACGAAGAGGGAAGGAAAATTTTTCTTCTCTTTTTTTTGGGGGGTTACCAGGGAAAACGTGGGTGATCGATGCCCTCCGTTGTGTTGATTTTGTGTGCAACAATATTTTCTTCCTTCTCTCTCTCTCTCTCCTCTTCTCACACACACACACCCCTCGAATCTATATTATGGTTTTCGTTGTTTAAGAGGGAGGGAAAAGGGGAGAGGTTCTTTTCTTTCTTGTCTTGTCTTCCTGCGGAAAACTAATGCTGAAAGAATTCAAAACGTAAAAGGAAAGAAGACGAAGAAGATATCGATGCATGGAGAACCTCCGTCAGGCAGGCAACGTCTGCGCACCACAGCAGCAACGACGAACTCATTTGAGGAGAAGAAATAAAAAATGAAAGGGTGAGGGGATTACATCTCTCTCCCATCCTCCACTCGCTTCTCTCTTTCTCTTTCTCTCTCCTTCTGTCTGTCTGTCTGTCTCGCTTTTCTTATTCGCAACTTCATGACCACAAAACGGCGATGCCAATACTTAAAAAAGAAAGATCCGACTTGCTTCTTCATACTTCTGCTGGCCTCTTCCCCATATCCCTCCCCCCTCCCTCTCTCGCTCTCGCTCTCTCTTTTTTGCGCTTAAAACGGACACTTCTCCCCACTCACACACGCACGAAGCGAGAACGCGAAGAGGCACACATATATATTTATATACTGCGAACTGGGAATTGCACGATGCACACGCTCTACGATGTACTTGGGGTGCCCATGACGGCCTCGCAGGAGGAGCTTCGGCAGGCCTATCAGCGTCTCCTCCCACGGGTGCACCCAGACCGCTGCTTTCACGACAACGATAGCGCGCTCTACAACATCACACGCGATGCGGATGTGGCACGCGTGCGTGTCGTTGAAAATGCATTCAAAGTGCTCGGCAACGTCGACGCACGCCGCGTGTACGACGCCTTTCTCAATCAGAAAATGGGGCATACACTCTTTGCACGTGCCCCGACAAGGAGGGTGCCCACGCATTCTCCCTCCGTCTCCGGCATGACGACGCAGCTCACCGCCCACCCGCTTCCAACGGGGCGTGAGGCACAAACGCATCTACCTAGGGATCTCCCGGATGCAACGGCGGTAGGGCCCAACAGGGGCACCGCCAGGCCTAACGCCCCAGCCGCGCTGTCGCTGGCGCAGCCCGCCGTTTACAAGTCGGTGTCGCTGCAGCGTCAACCCGACGGAAGTGTTGCGGTGTACACCATCGAGGCAGCGACGCGCACCAGCCTTTCAAAACTAACAGCAACGGCCCCTGTGGTGGTCGAAGACTCGTCGTCCAGCGGGAGTTCCTCTGGGGGTGTACAGCAACAGCAGCCTGTTACGCCACCAGCGTCAGCAGAGACCGATGCTGTTCTGCCGCTTCGCCTTCGCGTCATCGAGCAGCACTTCGTCGTACACTCGTAGCAACGTCATCCTCCATGAACCACTGCTATGGCATTAGTTTGTACTCCTCCTTCCTTCAAGAGCATCCTCATTCCTCGTTCGTGGATGCCTCTCTCCTCCCTCGCTCTCTCTCCGTCTCCCTCCTCCCTCCTCTCGCCTCGCAGCCCGTCTTTCCCCTTCGGCTCTCCCCACGTTCCCCCCCCCCCTGGGGAAAAGGGGGGGGGGGCGGACCGGGAGGCAACTAAAAGAGAGGAGGGAGGCAAAAGGAGACGGCGATGGCGGCGCACGAAGAAACATTCTACGATAAGGATGACACACCATCTCCATCTGTTCATTGCATACACGCACACATATATATACACATATATATATGGAGAGAGAATGGGGGAGGGAGAGGAGAAAACGTGATGAGGTCACTTTTGCTGAGGTTCAACATACCGCTACGATACAGCTCCGCGGCACATACGGCGGCTGGGTCTGTGTGTTTTTTCTTTTTGGTGTGTCTGTGTACGTCTTGCTCATTTTATTTTTTTTCCTGCTGGCGCCGCGTGTTAGTGTTTTGACGTTTCTGCTCTCCTCCCCCTTTCCCACCTCGCCCTCTCTTTCTCTCTCTCTCTCACACACACTCACACACACACACACCACCAACATCTCGGTTATCTTTTGTCTCCTCCCCTTTTGCTGTTTTCCCTTGTGTTTCTTCATCTATTTCCACATCTTCCACCCCACCTCGCCCCACCCTTCTCCCTCTTCGGAAGAAAAGGACGAACATATACGCACGTGTACATATATATATATATATATATATATATATGAGCGTGTGTGTGTGTACAAGCTTTGGAGCTAACAGAAGCCAATCGTGAGGCTTGGAGATGTGTATAGGGGGATATGCATGTAGGTATGTATGTCTGTGAGTGTATTTGTGTGTGCGCAAGCATCGCTTTGCGCCTACGCGAAACACACGCACTCCTGATGCAGCCCCACCCCCGACCTGCCCCCTCTTTCTTTTTTCCTTGCATTGTTGCCTATTGCTGCACGGGGTCGACACGGCTGCTCCCCCCCCCCCTCCCCTTCTCCCATCAAACACAAGAGGTGGGGGACGAGAAGATATTTGGTGGGGAGGAGAGGGAAAGCGAGAGACTGCGGTAGGGCGTGCCAACGGCGAATGGAAGTTGATAAAAAAGAAAGAGAGAAACATATCCGAGAGGGAAACGGACAAACCAAAAGTGAAATTTAAAAAATGAAAAGGAAATACAAAAAATTTTAACACAAAGGGAAGAAGGATGGCGAGGAGAGGGGGAGAGGGGGGAAGGAGTTGTGTCATCGCTCTCCGACTTCTCCCCTCCCCGTTCTCCTTCTTCACCCAACATATATATATATATATATTGGGCTTTCTTGTTTTGGCTTTTGGTTCTTCTTTTTGTGGGTGATGAGGAGAGAAAATTCTCAATAGAAGAAAGGAACGAATCTTTTTTAAAAAAACCGGAGGAGAGCACCCAGTAGAAGGGCATAAACAGATGGGCAATAGAGAGAGAGGGGGGGGTAGATATAGATATATACATATACATACATATATATATATATATTGCACTTCAATCTCCGTGGCAGTCCCTTCGCTGCCGCTGTCTCACCACGTACCCCCCTTTTCTTCTCTGTGGGATCTCCGCCGTCCGTGCGGCTCCTCACGCTCGTGACCGCTTCGTTTAAAGACAACGCGAGGCTCCTCTTCTCTCAACCTGCCTCTCTCTCTCTCCCTTCATCACTTATGTAATGTACATCATCCCCCCCCCCCACAAACTGGTGGGCGTCGACACAGGCACAGTCCGTCCCTTCCCCCCCTTCTCTCTCTCCCCCACCACCACCACCACCACCAAAAGAAACCTTCTCATCAAACTGCGCCCCTCGCATTCTTTTATGAGTGAGGAGATCGCCGTCAAAAGATCTTGAGGAAGAAGAAAAGTAGGAGCGCAGCTTCACATTCATTCAACGCAATGTATGGCACAACGCCTCTCCCTACGTCTGTCCTCACACACACACACACATGCCGATAGACGTGCTACATACACTAACAAGTACTCACTGACAAGCGGTACCGCTCGTGTGTCTCCATCGGGGTCCACCGTGTGCCTTCCCTCCGTTTCCCACCACGACCCCCTTTCCGTAGCGATTTTTGTTTGTTGAAGTCTTTCTCGCGCTGATTCTTTTCTCACTTCTTTCTTTCGTCCTCGCCCCCCCCCCTTCCCTCCTGCCTTCCTTCGGTGAGGTTTCTCTTCTCGTTCTTTTTTTCTGTTGCGGAGGAGGTCGTGAAGCGATTCGAAGAGGGGCGAACGCTTCGGGAAGAAAGTGAATCGAAAAAGAAAGAAGTCTCTCTCTCTATACATTTATGTGCGCTCCTTTCCTCTTGATTTTCCCTCCACCTACGCTCATACATACACAACTACCTCTCTCTTTCTCTTTCTCGTTCTTTCTCTCTCTCTGCACATTCATCGCCCCCAGTGACGACCTCACCGCTTCTCCCACGCTCTACAAACGGACATGCATAGCAGCTGCCCCCTGCCTGATGTCCCTGTTGAAGCGGAGCTGCAGCTGGCGGTCACGCCCGCTCCAGCGTCCACCAGCGTGAGTCTAGCGCCGAACCCCATCTTCCACCCCCCGACACCCTCCTGCTCGCTCATCCAGCTGGATACACTTTTGCGGGCCAATCCAAGACGCGAGAGGCGCCACCGCGGTGTCGCTGTCGCCGTGCGGAACTTCATCTGCCGCATCGACGTGTGCGGTGTGTTCTTATACTTCCTTTTCGTGGCCATCGTTGCCGCCATAAGTATGGTCTGTACCACCAAACCAATCGAGAGCTCTATCCTTGAGTCGCAGCTTCTTTTACACAACAACCGAGTCGCCATTGCCAACATAATGATCGATCAAGCCACGCAACGCACGCAAGATATGGCCGTCGGCTTCATTGCGATTCGCGTCCAAAGCCACCTGAAGATGCAGTCCGAGAATACGTTAGCAACCCTCTGCTCGTTGCTGTTGAGATACGATATACGTTTCAGTTTTCTCTCCTTCTCGGTGACGTCCTTTGGTCAGCAAGAGCTCGTCAGCTGTCTTCGCGATGCTTCGATACACGACGCTCGTGCGGCGATCAACGCGAAGCTCGTGGGTGCCATCTCCTACAATCACAGCTTGAAGGAGCTCTACGACGTGAACCCCGCCACGTTAAAGCTGCAACACCCTCTCCAGGTGGCGTATCGCGCTCCTGCCCGATTTCACAACGTGTCGGAGTTGCTCCGCACCAACTACGCCACCATGCCGCTGCTCGCCTCGGCGGTGGCCTACTACGACCACGAGATCACCTCGCTAGACCCCGCCCTGTTCTGGTCCGTGGCACCGAACCAACCTCAAGTGTTGTTATACAGGCTTCCCTTTGGGTACGTCTACCGTGGTCTCTCGCTACCGAAGAACACGAACCCCGCCGATTACGTTCAGGTTCGCATCGACGGATCGACCATCGCGAGTATTCTCAACCCGCTGCTCCTGCCAGGTCTTTTTGTGACCGTCTTAATCTACGAAAGCCTTGCAGACCCCGATCCCTTTATCCTTTCAGACAGCTGGGGACAGCCATCCATGTCATTCGGTGCAAACAGCACGCTCGCAGAGGTGCTCGTACCGCATCGCTACCTGAAAGTGAGCGAAGTCGACCATCCGGTGGTACGGGCTGCCCTCCGCCGCCTTCCCCTGGCACGGCTGCAGGAGAAGGGCTACCAGGAAACATTGCACTTCCGATACAAGCACACACCCGTCATGGCGACGGCTGTGACATTTCTCTCTTCGAACGGCCTCTTCTTGCCGATGGTCTACGTCACGGTGCAGGAGGACGTCTCGGGGGCGTACCTGCGAGACTTCGACAAGATAAGCGGCGTGCTGTGGGGCACTGTTGTGTTTGTTGTCATCATTTTCTGGGTCCTCGTGCAGCTGCACTTCTCTCGGCCTCTTCGCCGCATGGCAGCATTGCTCGATAGCAGCTTGAAGCAGGAGGACTCCACGCTCCCATCGGGTGGCTGGCTCCGAGGATTTGGGGGGTTGGCGGAAGTCCGTGCGCTTGGCCAGACCGTGAACGCGGCCGTAGATCAACTCCAGGAGATCTATGCGTTTCTGCCGACCGCCGCGTGCGGGGAGTTGCAGCGGCGGGGCCTCCTCGACCGTGCCAGCTCCTTCTCAGAGGACAGCACGCTTTCTCTTCCGCCTGTGGAGCCGTCTGCAGCTACAGAGAGGGTCGTCACGGGTCTTGCGCACCACCTTTCCACTGTTGTCTATATTACTATACAGCGGCAGCAGCAGCGACAGCGACAGCAAACAGGGTCCCCCAGCTCTCCAACGACAGGGCAGCACCCCTCCTGGACGTCACCGCTACGGGCACGGAGCGCTCGCCCGTGTCTGGCAGCCGCGGTGGCGCTCACGGCTCAGGAAATCAGGGCTTCCAACGAAGGTTCCTTCAGCTCCCCTGCTGACCTCAGTGCCTTTGTGGCATCTGTACACGACCTCGCCAACATCCACCACGGCACCATACTTCGCTTATGCCCGGACACCTGCATACTACATTTTCATGCGGCGGTGCGCTCCCACCTCCTACCGGCAGCACAACCGCGGCAGCAGCAACGGGAACTCTCCTTTGCGAGTGCTGTCTCGGAAGAGACGGAGCTGCATGCCCAACAGGACGCCCAAGACGCCGCAGCTTTTGTCCTCGCGCTGCTGGCGTGGATCAAGACGTATGAAAGGGCGTCGGCACGCCTACCACGAATCTGCTTTTTCCTCAATACGGGCTTTTTCACCTGTGGCGCGTACTGTCCGACGGGCGGCGAGCAGACGTTGACGGTGGCGCTCGGCCGTGATCTGCAGCGCGATGTAGGTCAGATCGTTCAACGGATCGGCGTGCAGGCCGCCACGACGGAAGAAACGGCGACGCGACTCCGGCCATCAAGGGTGTCGTGCTCCGACCCCACTAGTGCGGTGCGACTGCTCCCGGTGGAGGTGCTTCAGCTCCCCGCTGGCAACGACAGTGAGGAAGTCGTCCTCTACGAACTCTTACCCGGCCCTCTCGTGGGAGACGTCGCGTGGGAGCGGTACGCGCGCTACTACACAGACGGCTTCACGTGCATGGTTCGAGGAGCCTACGCGGATGCGCTCGACAAGTTCCGCCAGATCGAAGGTACTCTCCATCTGGAGCGGGGGCTGCTGCCTCGTGGCACCCCTCATGAGAAGGATGTCAGCGGTTCCGTGTCCGTGCAGATGTCCCGTCTCATGGGCGAATGTGTGCGACGCCTGCGTGTCGGTGCCACAGCGGGCTACCGGCGCGTACCACAGCGCTCCCCCGGTGTGAGAGCCTCGCCGTCGTTGCCGCTGCCCCGTTCCGAGACGGTCCGCAGAAAAGCCGAGGAAGCCGTTGTGACCGCCGCCGCTGACGTCTTCACCGCCACCTCTTCCAGTACTTCGTCGTTAGGCGACGCCCGCGCATCTCCAGAAGAAACAGCGAATCAGTGGCTGCGGCGGGGGCGACATCAGCAGCCATGCCAGCTCGGGCCTTCTCTCTATCCCATGGTGCGAGAGCGCAACATCGAAGTCGTTGCAGGCGGTCCTGGAGGCGATTTTCGTTTTGTTCGGCCAACGCAACCGGCTTGGATACGAGATAACCACAAAATGCTCTGGTACCTCGCCTATGGCACCTCGGCAACGAAGACGACGCAGCAGCAGCAGCAGCAGCAACAACAACAGTGCAAGAGCAACCAACTGCACAGCGGGTTAAACCTACGGTACGGCGTCGAACCGCCTCCGTATATCCTCGCTCTCGGATCAGCCGGCGCCATCGCGTCCACCAACTTTCTGGCCTACCGCCAGGTGCATCCCTTGGTGAAGCGGGTGATCGATGATGCCCCGCTCGGCCCCATGTCGGAAGCCCTACGCAGTGCTGTTCCGGTTATGGGACCCTCCGCGCAGCAGGCCAACACGAACCGTCTCTTCTTCAATATGCACACCTGCGTGAGTCACCGAAACCTTCTGCGCCCATTCGCCTACTCGGAGTCGCTGGAAGGTGGTGTGGTGCCGCTCTGGGAGCTGTGCGCCGGTGGTTCCCTCCGTCAGCTGCTGGCACGCTATCAGCGGGTGCGTTTCTCTACATTGGTTCGCTTCGGTTTGGACATCTTAACAGGGCTACGCTTTCTCCATCGACGGGGTTGGGTGCACGGCGATCTGCACCTCGATAATGTTTTGGTGGATGGGTACGGACGATGTCTCTTGATAGGTCAGTCTGCGAACCGTCGGATGTCCCAGCACGTCTACGCGGAGCCTCCCTCCTGCTACGAAAGCCCTGCCATGGCGGCAGGGGCCCTCCCTACACCGTCGTGCGACATGTACTGTTATGGGTTGATGATACTGGAGGCGGTGACGGGGGAGCGGTGTTGGAGATGGACGGAAGCGGCGTCACATCCACTAGCGCACTCGCCGACGTCAGCGCCCCTCGCGGATACCGAGATAGAGAGCTTCATGGTCGCTGGGGGCCAGGCCTTCCGCGACGCCGTGCTGCAGAGACTCGTAGAGGTAAAAGTTGACCTGCTGGACACCCCACCGGTACGGCAACGATACCCTGCACACTTGATCGAAATGTGCCGTCGCCTACTCTCTTCGGATCCAGCAGAGCGACCCACCGTTGCAGAAATGCGAGAGGAAACAAAAGCGGCATTAGAAATGACTGGGTTCACCGTTGATGACGAGGACGAGTGATGTCCGTGCCGTCGCTTTTTGTGGTTCGCGCTCTCCTTTCGTTTTTATATTTTTCTCCTTTACTTTTATTCTATACAGCTGCTCCTTATGGCCTGTTCTTTTTTTTCCCCTTTTTCATTTTGTTGTTGTTGTTGTAGACGGAGGCGGGGCCTGCGTCGTGCGAGCAAGAAGCCCCCCCGCCCTTCTCCTTTTGGATTTCACATTTCTGGGCTTATACAGCCCGGCGTATCCTTAACCAACGTCGAAGGGGATTTCCTGCACGTGTTTTTTTTGGGGGGGGCTGCTTTTTGCCGTGGCCTTCCTTGTGATGATGAGGTTGGTATACTGATGTGCGTGTGCTGCGGTTTCACACGCTTTTTTAAGGAGATGCCTCTCTCTCTCTCTCTCTCTTTCTGTGTGAGGATCATCCACGTACCCGTATACCCTCTCTCTGTCCCCCACCCACCCCCCACCCCTTCTTCTGCATGTATACCTCTGCTTTCATGCTTCGCACCCCCCTACCCACCTCTTGGACCTACCTTTCGGTTCTTTTATACATACGTTCTCTCTGTTCGCTCTTGCGCACCGACCGCACGCCATGTGCAAGAAAGTGAAAGTAAGAGAGAGGAGGAGGAGGCAGGAAGAACCTATACTATAGAAAAGGGAGGAAGAATAGTGCTGCTGTTTGTGAGGAAAACATGGAGCGATGGAGAGGGAAGGGAGGGGGGGGGGCAGACGGTCGGCAGATGAGAAGGGTCCATAGAATTTCCACCTGACGCCGCTGTCAATCCACCTTGTCTCTCCTCTCTCCCCACCTCTTCCCTTACCCATGACCTGCGCCTCTCTTCGAACACAGCGATCTTCAGCCTCTCCTCCTCTCCTTTCCTGGTTTGATATAGTTCTCTTCTCTCCGAAAAACGCAGATCCTCTGCCGTGTTTTCTTTTTATGCCCTTTCCTCTCTTTCCTCCGACGCTCTCTCTCTCTCTCTCCTTCTTTCTCTCTCTCTACGAGAGAAAGTGTACGGTGAGAGGGGTGAGGGAGACTTCGCCTCCTCCTTCTATCCGTCTGCCTCCTTCTCACCCGCTCTCTTTCCTCTCCCTCTTTCCCATCTCCACGGGGACGAGTCTGTGCTCCCTTCCTCGACACACACTTCCGTGCCCCGCCACCACCGTTGCAACGTATCGTTTCTCTCTCGCTCTGTCCCGCGTATCCTTCCGGCGCATGCGAAGGACTTTTTTTCCTTCGTCTACAGCGTTCTCAAAACACACTTACCTTTTTTGTGTGGTGGTCATCGTGATCGTCGTCGTCCCTTCCCGCTTTCTTTTCTTCTCTTGTGGGTGGTTTTCCTCTCTCTCTCTCTTTTCGCTTGTGTGCGTTTCTGTAGAGGAGGGTGCTCCTCTCGTATCTTTGCCCTCACAGACTTTATAAGACATACGCTCAGGGACAAAAAAAAAAAGCGCGACCCGAAGCCGGAAGTGAGGAAGACGACCGACAGAAGCAAAAATAAAATTGCCACATTTCCTTCTGCTGCACCGTGTATTTGTGTAGGTACAGCCGGCACGTGGTGGCGTCTTGTACCCCCCTTTTCTCGGCTATTTGCATTGTCACGAGAGAGATACAAAAAAAAAGAGGTAGAACTGCTCCCTTTCGTTGCTCTGCTCCTCCTACTTCCTGTTGATCAATAAATACTATCGGCTCGCTGCGTCACTCCCCTCATTCTTCGTTGTTCTCTCTTCACTTTCCCCCTCCCTCCCTGGACAATCGCCGCGGCGGACTTTCTCTCGGTGAGAAAAGAGGGGCGCGTGGGCGTTTGCGGGGTGGCAAAAGACAAAGAAGCGCAATTTGATCGGTGAAACCGTCACGTTGGAAGAAGACGGGAGAAAAGGGGGGTGAAGAAAAGCGACGACGCGTAAAATCATGCCTCACGATCCGGAACGTCGCTCACGCAAGTCGGACGCGCTGGTGACACGTCCCACGCGAGATCCCGTCTCGCTTGGCGAAGCGTCAGTGGTGCGGAAGTTGCACACGGACCCGCGCACGAACGCAAAGTCGGTGTATCAGCGAGGCACGGATGGAAGTGAAGTGTACGCCTCGTACTACAACTCTCAGGATGATCCAACCTTCCAGCAGCGCAACGGGGGGCGGAACAGCGATGGGACATCGCGCGGAGGGCAGATGTTTGTGCAGAGCGCATGTTTTGCTTATTCTTCTCACGGTAATGGTGGTGGGACACGCTCCGTGCCAGAACGGTCGAGGCGGCCTGTTATCGTCGAGGAAGCAGACAGCGATACGGAGCGGGAGAAGTCGCAGGTTTCGGAGGACAGATCGGCGGTGGATGTGAACTTCACACGCAGTGCAGCGCAACTACCCCAAACGCATGTGAGTCGAACACCGATCGTGGAGGAGCCTGATGCCGAGGAAGGAGAAGAGGTCGTCGTGGAGCGCTGCAGGAAATCGGGGAGAGCGGCGGGTCACCACAGAGGGACGGCACGGGAGGTGGCTCCTCGATCGGTGATGCAGCCAGACTCCTTTTTCGAGGACTTCTTCGCCTCCGCTGCGCCGCCTCACGCGCGTTCTCGGCAAGGACAGCAGTCTCCGTCATACACGTCGCTACAGCAACAGCAACCTTTAGCCCCTCGCGGAATGATGGGCGGCTCCGTCTTCGAAGACGACTTCTTCGGCCCTCGCAGCATGATGCACGACCCCTTCCGCATGATGGATGCGATGCATCAGCGCATGCGTCAGCAACACGCCAGCATGTTCGGCGGCTTTGATCCGTTCGCCAATTTCTTCTGATACGTGAGAATAGAAATCTCTTGAAGCGTGAAAATATACCAGGGAAGTCAAGACGAGGAAGAAGTGTGCGCTTTTTCGGGGAGTGAGGCATCAGGGCGACACTTTACCAGCTTAAACATATATATATGTATATATATATATATATATCAAGAGAGATAGGGAGAAACATTATGTACGCATTCACATCATCACGCGCGCGTTTGTCTCTATTTCGCTCCCAATGAACATGCTCGCTTCCTGTGCGGATCGTCTGTGTCTTCCTATGATGATGGGATCGCTTTCTTTTTCTTTCAGTTCTTTGGTTTTTCCAAACAAAAGGGATTATGATGAAGGTGAGTCGGAGAGAGAGAGGACGAGCTACGATGTGCGTATGTATATATATATATATATAATTATTATTATTGCTTGCTCCTTTTTCACATTTCTTGACTCTCTCTCTCTCTCTCTCTCTGAGCTGCTCCGCTTATCCGTCCTTCCCACTCCCTTTTTGTTCGTGTTTTAAGTGTGTGTTTGGTGAGCGCACGTATCTGGGCTTTTAGCGATGCATGCTTCTCGCCCACCCCCTTTCCTCCTCTCTCTCGCCTCTCACATTTATATATACACACACACTAAGCAACCCCCTTCCTCTTTCAGTTTTTTCTTCTTCTCCTTCCCCTCCATTCCTTGCTGCTTCAGACGCCCTCTTTTCTGATTTTGTAGATGACGCCCCTCTTCTTCTCTCGGGAGGTGTTCGTAGTGAATTTATGGGCGGCCTCTCGACACGTTCACGCTTCTTCTTTGTTGTCGATTTTGTTTTTCGCTGGTGTTCAACCCCCTTTTTTGTTGTTTTTGTCTTTTCGCTCATCATCCAATTCTTCTCGGCATGGGTTCTCTCTTTTTTTTTGCGTGTTCGAATCTACCGTCTCTCTTTTTCTATGTTACGTGTGTGTGTGTGTGTGTGTTGAGAGAAAGAGAGAGACGGAGAGCGTGGGCTCACTCAACCGCCTTTCATCTTTATTTTTCTTTTGTGGTTTCTCTGTTTAGTTGTGTGTGCCTTTTCGGTGGTGTTCGGCGTTGGCTTGATGACTTTCGCTTCGCACCTCCTCCTGTCACCGCTCTTCGTTGTGTTCGTTCTTCGTCCCCTTTGTTGGTGTAGGAGAGGGCCGTGAAGGCGGAACGGGGGAGGGGGGGAGGCGGGAGAAGAAAGAGGTGGAGGGAGAGGAACGCACACGGCCGCACGCCCCCCTCCCCCCCCCCCTCCTCCCAACGCATGCTTCTTTTGTTTTTTGTTCTTGTTCTTGTTAAGAAATGCCGCACAAACCAAAGGAACGCATCACACACGAACACGAAAAAAAAATACGCGCATCGAAGTGGGAAAGAGAAGGAGACGAGACACATCCGATATGTAGAGTGAGACACAGCCCCATCCCGCACGCGGTCCAGCATACAAGCACAAACCAACAAAGAGAACCCCTGGCATCACAGCGGCGGAAGGACCCCTATCCCACTCCTTCAGGAGCCACGAGACGAGCGGCCGCAGGGCTCACCTACCCAAACCCCAAAGCCACACGCCCCCTACCACCCCCCACACCCGCCCCCCCCCTCGTGGGCCGTGCCCCAGGTCGCAAGGGGCGGGCTGGCTGGCCATGAGAGGGACCCAGCAGCACCAATGGGCTAGGGGACACCAAAGATGGGGGAAAGGGCTAATGGTCAGGCCATGTCTCTGTTGGAGGGGGAGGGAAGCACGCCCGTCATCGCCACGGGAAGCGAACGGCGAAGACGCCACCGCCGCCCCCCGCGCGCGCGTGTGGGAGTGAGACTTTGGCAGAGGGAGAGAGTACCGAGGAGGGGTGAGCATCCGTCGTCGGTCCAACACACCGGCGCGGCACGGCCTCCCCCCTCGTCTCAAGGAGAAGGGGAAGGAATGAGGGAGGGTGGCGGAATGCAAAACGTTGTTGTTGTTGTTTTTACTGTGGGAAAGCGAGCAAGAAAGAGAGAGATCAAGGGAAGAAGAGCGATGGTGCAGATCTTTGCCACCACCGCCTTCGCTGGCTTGGGCCGGCAGGGGATCAGCGGCCGCCAATATAAAAGAAGATGAACGAGCACGAACCGATGTTTGTGTGGGTGTGTTTTTGCTGGGTGGTGGTAAGGGGGATAATAATGATAATAAAAAGAAAGACAAGGAAGGAGTGCCTCAGAAAGGGCGGAGGACGCAGCTTCCAAAGCTGGCTATCGGGGTGAAGGAAAGCGTGAGAGAGCGAAGGCTGGAGCACCGCCACCATCCCGCTACTCTTCTCATCCCCGTCTCTTTTCTCCCCCCAGTTCAGCTGTGTTTTCCTGCTAAACCAGAAGAGAAAGTGGTACATCAAGGGAGATGGGGGTGCTTTCCGTGGAATCGCTGTCACGAGTGGAAATGAAGACGGAAGAGGGAGGGGATGGGTGAACAAAAAGAAGAGAACGCAAGGCGTACTCAGGCTGGGGTGGTGTAGCACAAGTGTGCACTCAATAAAGAAAGCCGAGGCAAACTAAATAAATTCTGTTGGCCGCTCCCTTGTCAGTCAACTATATTCCGGCAGAGGACACGCTCACACACCATAAAGAAAAGTTCAATCAAAAGAAGGACGAGGGGGATAGTGCGCGAAGCGAGGGGGGTAGGGGAAGCGAGAAAGCATGCGAAAGTTTTTGTGCGTTCCAGGGTGGAAGAGATGTTCCCTACCTCGTGGTAGACCCACGCGCACACCTGCGTTCATATGCATGTGTGTATAAGTATATAGCTTCCCAAGAGAGAAAATGAGTGCCACGGTTGGGGGTGGTGGAGGGTGCAGCAACTTCGAAAGCGGAGAGAGAGAGAGAGCGGTCCCGCCTTCCCTGCGCTCCGCTTCCCGCTGTCCGCGCGAGCGTCTTGACGTGGAGAAAGGATAAGAATGCGCGGTGCACTCACACGCACAACCTCATCTCTCACGGTCCTCTGTCCACCCTTGTCCCTCTGCCTCCGCTGCCACACCTTACACGTAAGCCCGTGTGGCCGCCTCTACACTGTTTCAGCAGCTCCCGGCGGTGAAGCCTCAACCGGGCCGTCCGGGGCCCCTTCGTGCTTCTGCAGGCGCTGCGGCTGAGTCAATATGTGACCGTGGTCCTCCTTCGTATCCCCAGCCTGGTGGACAGGGTCTTCAAGGGGTTCACGAGGAGGTTCCTCCGTCCCTGTTGCCTTAAGCGGCACCTCCAGGGCCGCGTCCCCAGCGGACTCCCCCTTGCGGGGCGTGGAGGTCGATTCCTCTTCGACGGAGCTCGCCGAAGTCAGGCTGCTGTGCGCGCCGCCCTCAGCCTCCTCCCCTTCCCTTTCTGCGTCAGGTCGAGGCTCCTCCACGGCCTCACCATCTACACCGGGGCCGCCGCCCTCGCCCGGCGTCGCACTCTCGCGGTGCGTCTTGGAATGATCGGCAAAGGGTGTCTTGGCGTTCGCTACCGCCTCGAGGATGAGCATGTTCTGTACACTGTTGTATTCGTTGTTCAGTGGATACACCTCCGCTATCGCCGGTAGCACCCGTTCCATCGAGACAACGAGCTGCTGCAAGTACTCGTGATTGAGTGACAGGTAGCGGTGGATGATCTGTGCAGCGGCGTGGTCGTTCACCTCCATCAGAAGTCCAAAGATGTGATTAAATTTTTCGCGTCGTTTCACAAATTCTTTCCAGGACTCGTCGCGTTTCTCGGTGGCCTTCTTATGCGTCCTACTGTCACAGAACGGCTTCCCCTTCTTCGTGTACTTGCGCTCCACCTTTTCCACCTCGGCCTTGTATTTGTTGTAGCGGTTCAGCCCATCCATGAGCGTATGGCGGTACTCACCGATGCTTTTGAGGTGCTCGGTGACGGGAAGCATCCGTGTGATGACGTCTCGGTGGATGCCGGTGTTGTACGTCTGGAATGGCGGCCCCTCGTTGATGCGGCGCACCTCCTCGGCGAATATTTTGGCGAGCTGACGCACCTGCGAATTTGTTTCGTCTGGCATACGGGTGCTGGCCACGGACGCGGCGCCCTCCGTGGCATGGGAGTCGCGATGCGGCCGCTCCGCCGTGCCTGACTCATCAGGTGCCGCGGCTTGCTGCGCCATGTACTGAACATCTGCCTCGGTGGGGAACGGGTTCGGCTCGTCCGCTGCACCGAACTCCGGCACCGGGTTGTTGTTGTTCAACGTCAGCTCGGTGAGCGCCTGTCCCACCGCCTCATAGGCGCTGGCGATGTCCTTCATGGCCACCATACCCTGCATGACGGCCCGGTCGAAGTGGGTGACAGCACTTTGCAGCCGCCGCAGGTCGTTGACGCGCCGCTCAATTTCATAATCTCGATAGGCGGTCATAATGCTGGCGCCCTCACTGGAGGGGAGGGGGGGGGAAGAGAGAGTCCTGTTATGTATGCAGCTATATCTCAGACCTCCACTGCCGCTCGTGGATGGAGAGAGGAGGAAAGGGGGGGAGGGGGAAGGGCGATGGTGGGGCGAGACGCGAATAAGGAAAAGAGAAGGGGACTGGAGTCGACACACGACGTTGTGAAAACGAAGGAGCACGACTTCACGTGAGACGGGGAGGGGAGGGAGAAAAATTCATTAAGAGAAAAGAGCGAGAGAAGAGGTGGGGGGCGGGGGGCAAGGCAAAAGCAAAAGGAGGGAGAGAGAGAGAGAAGAGAAAAGAGAATAACAGATGAGGGAGGGAGAGAAAGAGGTATCGTCCACTGACTCACACTTCGCGCGTGTGTGTGTGTGTGTTCTTCAGTTGATTCCCCATTTCGACGTTTCCACTCGCTCCTTTTCTTCCTTCGCCCATTTAGCGGTGTCGTTGTGTGCTGAAAATGCAGCAAAAGCAGATCATTCATCAGCGCGATGGGAGAGAGAGGGAGGGAGAGAGAGAGGAAAGAGTCGGTGGGAGGAGATGGAGGGAAGAGGAGCACCTTCGACCCACGGCGAAACCATTGCCCAATCATCACCACCACTCCTCAACTCCCCCTCCTCCGTTGGTCTCCTTTTTCGTCCTCTTCTTCCGGCTTCCTCTGCGCACACTCTTGACAAGGGTGGCACCCAAACACACACACAAAGAGAGAGAGAGAGCACTGCATTTTTGTTTCATCGACGCATCGTTTCATTTTTTTCTTTCGATTGTCCTGTCGCACGGCAACGAACCTTGGAAAAAAAAGAAGAAGAAGAGAAGGAGACCGCGCAAGCTGCATAATTAGATATATCCATCACTATATATATATATATACTCCATTATGTGGAGCGGGAAACGCTTCAGCCAGAACGGAAGACACGACAAAACATTAAAAAGGAAGGAAGTAAGGAAAATGGAAGAACATATTTTTTACGTGCTCATCTCTCTCTCTTCCTGACCGACTTCCACACGACACTTCTTCTTCTTTGCTTTCGCCTTCCTCCCCATCACCCTCTTCAGCGTTTTGCATTGCGCTGTCGCACGCAGAGTTCACACATGCACAAGAAGCGATACTGCTCCAGTAGATGACGTGAACGGGCCTGCACATCATCCCCATAAATACCGAGGTCCAGGTAAGAAATGGTGATCTCCTCTCCTGCTGCGATGGGCCGCGTGGCCTCAATCCCAATCCATCCGGCGAGGGAAGGCGAGTACGACGTGCAGAAGCGTGAAGCGGATGAAGAGGAGAGCGCCGCCACGGCCCGGAACGCCGCAGCCCGGTCTCGCACCGTCGATGCGCTGCCACTACCACCACCGCTGCTGGTGCTACCGCCCAGACCTTTGCGTGGACCACTATTGCTCCCCGCCCCGGTCGCATCGGATGGTGCCTCGGAGCTGCTCGTCGGTCCGTTAGCGGCCTCTGTGTCGAAAAGCATGATGACGGCGGCGTTCGGCGTGCAGCTGTGGTTAAGCATACAAATGGTCTCCTGCAGCGACCACCCCGTCGTTTCCTCTGCGTTGTACGGAAAGCCAAGACTATTGCAGCGTGTGCGCAGTAGGATGTCTCGCAGCTCTGTCCACGGCACCGGGTACCGGGGGGCGGTAACAGGAGCGGTGGCAAACGGGGTCCGCACCGCCGACGTGGGTGGTGCCTCCTTTCCGAAGGTCGCAACGACTCGGTCACGCGCAAAGACCTCGCAGAGCTGCGTAGCCTCCTTCGATTGGACCGACGCATTTGTGTCGAGGCTCTCCAGGGCCCGCACCATCTCGGTGTCCCCGAGGAGTACGCGAGCGCCGTAGTCGAGGCAGAAGCGCAGAAAGTCTGTATCGTTGCCCGGAGCCCGAATTGCAGCCGGCAGCGACGTGTACCAAGCACACGAGATGGCGTGCACGCGCAGCAGCGGATGTTGCGCTAGTCGGGTGCTCTCCTTACTCACACGCCCCACTCCGAACTTCGCCCTTCGCCCCACCATAGGGGGCGTGCTGAAGGGGTCAGAGGCGACCGCCGATACTTCAGTGCCGGCGGCCACATCGTTGAGGAGCTGAGTTACGCATGCAGCGCACAGTACAAACTGATCGCAACTGGGACATCGATATGGATCCCCTGTCCGGAGCGCACCTGGTGGTGGTGGTGGCGGCGGTGTGGCTCCCAAAGGCAGTGGCGGCGGCGACGCGCGCGGCGAGGGAGAGACTGACGTGACGAGGCAGCGGGCACAGATGTGACTTGCAAAGGGAGAGTAGAGTACGGCGATGTCAGGCGGCGCAGCGAAGATTGCATCACCAGGCTGTAGCCCCATCGTCGCCACCACGTGGCGGCCTTTTCCCTTGGGGTCCTGATGCGTCTCCACCACCATACGGGGAGAGGTGGTGCAGGGAGAGGAGGACATGATGTCCCCACACGTGCCTGGTATGAATGCCCTCGAAAAGAGTTGGAGAGAGAGGGAGGGAGGGAGGGGGGAGGGGGGCGGAAGGGCCCTCGCTATTCTCTTCTTCCTGCTGCTGCGCGATTCCCAAACGCGTCTTCGCCGTGTCAAGATCGATGAGGTTCAACAGGCAACGAATACAAAGAGGGGAGGGGGGAAGCAGGGAGGGACTGTGTGCGCGTATGTATGTGAGTGATTTGGTAGTTGCGCAGCCGCAGCGGTGATGAACTTGTTACTCGTCGATACTGTTCTTTTTGCTTCGTGCGGATCAGACAATTAAAAAAAGGGGGGGGCCCCACCTCTCCCAAGTGAATCGAACAACGTGAAGGGAGAACCAAGCAAAGAGGTGGAGGGGTGGAGAGAGAGAGAGAAGAGGGAGGGCTTTCCATTGGATGGACGACGAGCATGGACCGGTGAGCCGCAGAGAGAAGAGAGGCGATCGAGAAAGGCGTGCAACGCACACGCGCACCTATCAGTATTGGCAAACTCCCCTCAACATTATACGATATACAGTTATATATTACTTGTTGAGCTCTGCTCAGAAGAAGGAGATGAAACTAAAGAGAAAGAGTGATGATCTTTGAAGAAACATACCAGTACAGGCGCACACACACAAACACACACAGAGAGAGAGAGAGAGAGTGGCACCCAACAATTGCACCATCGTCTTTTAGGAGCTTTGTCGATGTGAGGGCGAGCACACACGCAGACTCCCCCACCTCCCACGCATACACAGAGTGAAAGAGGGAAGAGAGAGAGAGAGAAAACGCTCGACGATGCTGTTCAGAGCCACCGTCCGAGCCTCAAATGCAAAGGGAGACGGAACAGGAAAGCGGGAAAATACACTGACGGCTACACGCGCCCACACAGCAGCATCCTCTCCCTTCTCTGCCCTCCCTCCCATCCCTCACCTATCCAACCCATACCCACGCACACCTGCAGAAACCGCCATTTCGTTTCTTCTCTCCTCCACCACCTCCTCGTGTGCATGTGTGGACTTCTTCTATGAAAATCTCACGAGCGAGACACACCAACGACCCTATCGGCCTGTAAGAGACAGAGAGAGAGAGAGAGAGTGAGAGCGAGAGAATCCAAAAAAAAGGAGGACTTCTCCGAGACTCAGCTTCCGGAGAAGGCGCAAAAAGCACAGCCGCATACAGCATAGTTATGCACGCAAGCACACACGCACACGCATGCAGCTGTGCCTCTTGTTCTTCATTCTCTTCTGCTTCCCACGCATGTGAGCTCACTCGCTCCTTCACTTCCCCCCTACCCCTCCCGCCATGCGCACCTACCAGCTTTTTTCTATAGTTTCCTCGCCTCGTCCCTCCCCACTCGTCCTCATCGCGTCTACACCGCCCCCTCCCACTCTCACCACCACCAGGCCTGTTGTAACGGATCTCTTTTTCTCATTTTTTACTCTTTCATCTGCCTCGCTTGCATCTCCCTTTCTTCTCTCCTCGACAACAGCCGTTTTCTATGCAAATCCGAACACACCCACACCTTCGCCTTATATATATATATATATATATGTTATGTGGGGGCTTCACGGGGTGCGCGCACGTGTTCCCATCGAAGGAGTGCACGCTGAGCCAGAGAGCAACAGAAAAAAAGAGGAGGAAGAACGGCGAAGGATCAGCGTCACTTTCTAAACGACAACGACAACGCGGGATGACCCGTGTGCATACAGTGAGGCGTGACGATCGCTGGCACCCCTCCTCCTCCTCCTCCTCCTCCTCTGCGCGCACACGCCCACGCACACGCTGGCCTGCAACAATCAATGCCACCGTGAAAGCGGTTAAGGATCTCGGTTTTCAGGTTTGGCGTAGGGCATCCCCAGCACATCAAACACATCCTGCTCCGATCGCACCTCCACACGCTTGTCCTCCAGCTCATCCTTTGGAACTCCGAGTTCCTCACCCGCATTCTTGCCTCGGATGCCGATGCGCTCGTACAGGGCCCGCGCCTCCTCCGGGGTGCCCAACTTGAAGAGACCGTACTCGTTCAAGAGGTACCCTTTGCTGATGGCGGCCTGTCGCATGATCACGTTGAAGTTTTTGCTGCCCGTGAAGGTGAGCATCGCCGTTGGCACGCTCTTGGTCTCGATCAGGCGAATATCTACGCGACGCGCCTTGTAGACCTTCGTGTTCTCCCGCCCGGCCTTATCGCGCACGATACGCGGCGGAAGACGACCCATACCCATATACTTCAGTGGTCCTTGCGCCATCGTCGCCTCCAGGTATTGAGATCGCTCTAGGAACTCGACGAAGCTGCCCAACACACCGGTGGCGGCGACCGGCTCACCCAATGGCGGTGCGTCCATCGTGCGGGAGAGGATGGCATCGATATCGCCATTGAACGGGTGCCGCCGCCGGTAGCTGCCGCAGATCAGCACGGAGTAGTCCTTCCCCAGTAACTCGTTACACTTCTCCCGCAGATAATTCTCATGCATCACGCTCTCCTGCATTGGGATCTTCTCGTTGATCTCGTAGAAGTACTTGATACCCACCCGCTGTTGATCCGTCAAGGACGGGATGCTGTCGGCTTTCTGCAGCAGCTCCTCTACGGTGAAGATACCCTCACGGTCGAAGAGAGCCGCCGCAGCGCGCGGGCCGAAGCCATGGACTTGGGTCAGCTCCTGAATGGCCTTCAATTTGGGCTTCGTTTTGCTCTCCAGCTCCTCCAGCTTGCCCGTTGTCATGATCTCCTCCGCCTTCTTCAACAATTTGGCACCGAAGCCGGCGAACGCCCGGAGATCTTGTGGAGTGTTGAGGGGCTTGTCGAGGTTTGTTTTGAGGCTTTCAATGCTACGATGATAGCTGCTGACCTTGTACTTCTCCCCCAGCGCGTTGTTCAAATCGGCCATCTCTTGGAAAATGCGAATGATATTTTCGCGATGATCGCGCCATAGAAAGCAACGCCGCAACATTTTTGTTTCTGATTTATCTTTTTTGGAAGGGGAGGGGGTGAGGAATGAAGATATCTTCTCGCTCGCTCTTCTCTACCGTGAAACCTGCCCCTCAAAGAGGAGCGGAAGAGGGGAGGAAGGAGAGGAAGAGAACGGTACACCTGGCTGCAGTACTCCGCTTGAAATCCACAATGCAGACACACGCAAAGAAGCTCTGCTCGTATTCTATGGGATGTATGGGGCCCCCGTTCAAGAAGCGGAGGTGCTTGTAGGGTTTGCGCACACAATCGAACGGGAAGGGTTGGGCAGCTGTATGTATGTATGTGTATAGATGCGTGTTTATATAGATATATAAAGATACGTGTGTGAGGGTGTGTATGAGCGTGTGTGTGAGAGAGCCTCGTCTCAGCGTCGCACACCTCACTTCTATCATGAAAGAGAAAGACCAACACGCAAAAAGACGAGGCCGCAGTACGCAAAAGGGAAAGAGAGAGAGGGGGGGCGAGATAGTGGATTGAGAGAGAAAGAGAGGAAAAAAAGGCATCCTTCGCCTCGTTCGAAAGGCAAGAAGTCCCCAAGGAAGGGAAGGAGAAACATGGCCACCCCTCCCTTCTCCTGCTTCTCGCGTTGTCGTGGCGGTGATAGGTATATGTATAATGTGCGTCTTGTACGATATAAATCTTATCTTTTTGGTCGTTTGTATGTGTGCAGATGGAGGGTGTTCGTTGGTGCGAGAGAGAGAGGGAGAGAGAGAACACACAAGCTTACCCACATAGATCCTCTTCCTCTCTCCCACCCACCCCCGCTCCGTCCCCTCTCCCTCTCACGCTGCTCTCTTTTCTCTGAATAATGCAGAAAGAAGAAAGGAGAACGAGAGGGAGAGGGGGGGAGGGGGGGGGGTAAAAAGGGAGAGAGATGGAGAAAGAGAGAATGGCAGAAGAAGCGTGTCGATGATCCGACAGACCCCGCAGAAAATATTATATATATATATAATAATGCAACCAACATGCATCGGGCCATGCCATCACATCCGTTTATACACACACACACACACACACACTCACAGAACCCAATACGGTTCATCCTTAGCACCATGAATAAAAAAAAGAGGGGGGAAGACGATAGACACGTGCATCGGGCCACCACCAGCCCTCCTCCCTTCCCTCCATACAGAAAGCACGCCTTACATGAACATATATATTGCATCCAAAAGACACCGAATTGTTCTTTAAGAGAAGACGCGGCATCCTCTCATCTATGGAGATCAATCTCTATTGGTACCTGCACACACACACACACACATATATATATATATATATATATATATATATATTGGAAGGGAGAGAAAGAGTTCCCAGGTACTCCTCCGCCATCCCACTCGCAAATCATGAGCATACACACTTCTCCTCCGTAAAAAAAAAGGGAGGGGAGGGAGGAAGGGGGCAAAGAGACGCGTCGGGTGTGTACCCTTTCAGACAGAGTATTTCAGTGAGAATACGGAAGAGAACGAGATACTACTCTTCTTTTTCTGTTCTTCTTCTCTCTTTATCCGCTCTGTTTGCCCTTCCGCCAAGCAGGATGCGGGCTGACACGCAAACGAACGACGCACATACGCACACCACGAGCAGAAATTCGTCTCCACAGAGAATTTTTTTTCCCGAAGGGAAGGAAAGGCGCCAGAGAAGGAAGACGGGGAGAAGGAAGGGATGCGCATGAAAACGGGGGGGAGTTAGGAAGAGAGAAGAAAAAAATATCGTCCTCGCTTCGCCTCCTTTCTCTACACCGGTGTGGTGTTGGGGTTGTGCTGCGCTCGTTCATCCCCCCCCCTTCCGCCCATTTATGTGGCCTGCACAACTCGCTCATCCTGTGCGCAGGCTGTGCTCACATATCTGTATCTATATAGAGATGTATACACGTGTGTGTGTGTGTCGTTGCAGCACGTGCGTGGCGTATAATTCAGCTCAGACATTACGATCCTTCGGAGAAACGTAGTCCATGCCGAGGGCATTAAAAATATCATGCTCCGTGTACGCCTTTACGCGTTGGCGGGCCACAATCTTCGCCATCTCCCGCAACTCCGCTACCTCCTGAGCGGAGCGCTCCTTTCCCTTCTTCTTCAGTTTCTTCGCGGCGGGTGTAACCTTTTGCAGCGGCGCCGCAGCCTTCGCCTCGGAGGGGTTGCCGCTGCTGCTGGTGGTGGACGCTCCTGCAGCTTCCCCACCAACTGCCGATCCCCCCTCCACCGGCTTCGCCGCATCCAGCACGGCATCGAACTTCGACAGCCGGCTGATCATGTCGTGCAGCGTTACTTCAGGATGTCTTTGCACCACGTCGCACAACTGCAACTGTCGCCGGGACATTTTGCGGAAGAGCCCGTACTCGTTGAGGATACAGTTTCTCTTGATGGCCTCACTCCGCATAATCACGTTGAAGTTTTTGCTGCCCGTGAAATACAGCATCGCGGCCGGGAAGCTGTCGGCGTCGACGTAGCGGACGTCAAGACGGCGGGCACGGTACTTCTCTTGAGGTGCTGCTGCTGCTACGGCGGCGGCGGCAGTGGAACTCCGGCCTCGCCCTTTCGAAGGTGTTCCCCGCGAAGTTGAAGCGGCGGCGGTGGCGGCTGGAGTCGCGCTTTGTAAACGGCAGAGGCCCATAAATTTCGTAGGGCCCTGCGCTAGCGTGGCCTCGATGTACTTGTCGGCCTTGAGGCCACTCAGAAAGGTGTTGAGCACCTCTGAAGGAGGCAGTACCCGTGTGGAGGCACTGCCGCTCCCGCCGCTGCCACTCCGACGCTTCTGCGTGATGAGCACATCGATGTCGCCTGCCGACTCGACCTGACGTCGGTAGCTGCCACAGATCACGAGATCATAATCCGGCCCGAGGTACTTGCGTAGACGCAACTTCATAAACGCCTCGTGCAGGCGCCCCTCCGCATGCGGGATGCGAAAGGACATGTCCTCGCAGTAGACCAAACCGAGTCGTTGCGCGTCGTTCAGGTGAAACTTCGACTTGTCGGCGCATGCCACGAGACCAGCCGGTTTACCACTGTCCTTGTTCTGCATATCGAGCTCACCCGCCTTGATGGCGTAGTCGCGCAGCTGCTCGACCGTGCGAATGCCGAACTTCTTATAAAAGTCAATCGCGGTGCGCGGTCCGACCCCGTGAACCTGTGTCAGCTCACGAAGTGCGCGGATCAGCGGCTTTGCTTCTTGCTGGTGCAGCTCCGACAGCCCCCCCGTCGATAAAATCTCGATGAGCTTCTCCCGTATCTTGAAGCCCACGCCGGGGATGACAGAGTCGGGTGAGAGGATGGTATTTCGCTTCAGGCGATTCGCGGCCACTTCCTCGGCGCGCCTGCGTCGGGCGGCAGCGTCGCCACCGAACGAGGCCTCCAGCAGCGTTTTCTTCGCCGGGTCGTCCTCAGGCAGCGGGAGAAGGTTCGGTGGGAGCAATTGGAAGACAACATCCCCGCGCTTGAAGCGCTCCACAGTACGCCCGTACGACTGAGCCTTGAAGCGCTCCCCCAGCGCGTGGTTGATTTGGGCAAGCTGCTCGAAGATCTGCACGACCCGCTCGCGGTAATCGGGGAAGAAGAGGGTGTCCTTGGAGGTGGCTCTCTTGCCGCCACTACCGCCACCAGCAGCACCAGCAACTCCACCATTACCGCTGCTGCCACCCTTCTGCACTGCAGCCCCACTGCCACCGCTGCCTTTTGCGCCTGCGGCCGCCTGTTGCTGGCGCGCGGCGAGAGAAGCGAGGCAACGTGGAGGTGGATCAGCTGCCGTCTCCGGCGTTGACGGTTGTTCTGCCGGTGCGTCAAGGCCATCCGAGCTACCTTCTTCCTCGTCTACGATTACTTCCGGTAAGGAGACGAGCCTCCTCGCCTCTGCCATAGCCGCTGCGACATCAGCCTCCCGCTCTGCATCGCGAAGTGCCAGCAGTTCGAGGCTTGGCAGCGTCTTCTCGTCCGAGACAGCATCGATGGGTGTTCCTGTCAAAGATGCCCCTACCCCGGCCTGCCCCTCCGCCTTCTCCGCCGTTTGCTCTTTAAGCGCTGCTCCCTCTCCAGCGTCAGCCAGCACTGCTTCATCAGCAGCAGGCGACGACCTCTTCCTCTTCCGATCCGATCGTCCTCGCTTACCGGCTTTCTTCGCATTGCCTTTCGCAGTCCGCAGTGTCGGCGACGCCTCCACGTCCCCGCCCTTCGGTTCTTCTGGTAGTGTGGCAACCATCGCTGCCTCAGTGGCCGCCTGCTGATCGGCCTCACCAAATCCTTCGCTCTTCTTTTGGAGGATCCCCTGCTTCCCCCCTAGCGCCGACAGCGCGAGCTGCTCTGCCTCCGTGATAGGGGAAGCAACGGTAGCGGCAGGAGGGCACGACGGGGACCTCGTCCGTGGTCGACGCCGCCGTGAAGAAGTTGGCGATGGTAAAGCCACAGCCTCCTCCTGTATTCGCTCGTCTGCCGTCGCCCGCGTCAAGGCAGCGACACCCTTCCCGCCATTGCTCTTGCCGCTGTTGCTACCGTCACGCTGATCGTGTAGCGTCCCAGCCTGCTGTAGCTGCCAGCGCCGACGTATCATCTTCGCAACCAACTTCTGTTTCGCTGTGAGAGCTGAAAGCAGCGGAGACGTCGAGGCGGCGTTGTTCTCATCGAGGATACGCTTGAAGGAAGTGGCAAGAGGCACCGCTGCGGTCGCTGCGGCGGTGGCCGATGGAATAGCAGCGGTGGAGGTGGGGACGGACAAGACCGACGCGACGGCAGCGACGGCAGCGGCGGCGGCGGCGGCCCGCTTCTTCAGAGAGCGACGGCCCTTTTCTCTATTCTTTGGTGGGGCCACAGCTGCCGCGGCGGCTGCAAGTCCGGCTCGGATGATCGCCTGAACAGCCGCCTCCACGTTCGCCTCCGCCAGCGACGCCTGCAATGCCTCGTCTGCTGTCGCTGTCGGCATCGCTATGGTGCCCTTCTTGGCGGCGCTCGCAGCAGGAGAGTCCGAAACAGCGGCCGTGGAATGCGTCCGCGAAGGCTGCGGACTCGGCACGGAGGGTGAGGCACTGTGATCCCCTCGTGAGTTTTGTGAAGTCACTTGCCCTTGCAGCACCGTTGGTACGGAGGGCTGGGCGGCAGGGCCATTAGTCGCAGCAACTGCTTCGCCCGGCGGCGACATGGCAGCCGCCGCCACTGATATCCGTACCCCTTCCCTTTTCATCGCTGACTCTGCCTCCTCCGCCGCCGCTGCCTTTTGCTCTACCGCTGCTGCATCGCCCGGTGATCGCGCTAGCAGTCGCCTTCCTCGTCGCTTGCGTCCTGCCGAAGGACAGCGCTGACGGGCCCTCTCCGTACTCACATCCTCCTCTCCTGTAACGCCTGCCGATGTCACCTCCTCCTCCACTTCCAAACCCACCGAGGCGCCGGCGTCCGCGGCGGGCGTCGCCGTGTCAGAGGTTTCCGCTACGACCTCCCCCGTGTTTTCCTCCGTCGCATCGGCTACGGCGCCCGTAGCCGAGTCAGCGGTGGAGGTTGCAGCCGCCGGGGTTGCGCCGTCGCCATCTGCTTCTTCACCACTGCGGCGATGCCGCTTAGAGCGCCCTCGGTGAGGCTTCGGACGCCGCAGCTTCACCCCGGCCCCCGTGGAGGGGATGAAGGTCGGCACCGCCGTGCTTGGTTCATGGGAAGCATCGGCCGCACCGGCCTTGACACTGGCACCAAGGACAGTCGAAACTGCTGGTGTCACATCTCGGTCAGCCGCCTCGGCGACATCGGCATCCTCCACAGCGGCGCGGCTGCCGCGCTGGGCGCTGCGTTTCTGGCGATTTCTTCGGGTGACACCTCGCGGTGCGTCCGCCATCGATGCCGATGGAAGTGGAGAGGCAGCGGTGGTGGCAGCATACGACCCTAATCGCAACCCCTTCGCCTCGTACTCCTCCACCTCTTCTACCGCCGCCGCGGTGGACGTGTCGCCCCGGCGGGGCTTAGCCTCAGCTACTTCACCGGGCGGCGTGGCCCTCCCCGTCACCCCCACGGCCGGGGAGGAGGACCGGGCCCGTGACCTTCGGCGCCCGTGCCCATTCAACCCGTTCAGAGGCTCCGCCAGCGTCGCGGATGGGCAGGGGAGGCCACCAAGCTGGTCTCCCTCCACGGCGATGGCGGCTGTGGCGGCGGCAGCGACGAACCCGTTCGACTCCTTCACGACGCTGCCCTCTGGCGAGGCTCCTGTCGACGCTGGCGACGTGAGTGGGGTTGGAGACTGCTGCTCAGAAGCAGAAACCCGAGCACGTTTGCGGTGTGCACCGCGGCGATGGCGAAGCCGCGTCGCAGTCGACAGTTCAGCAGCAGCAGCAGCCATCGCAGCAGCAGCGGCGGCAGCGGTGTTGTTGAACTCAGAGGAAGAGCTCGTCGTGCTCGCTACCCGTCGGCGCTGAGCCATGAGCACCTCCACCGCAGCCACAGAGTCGCACAGCGCCGACGTGGTCGCCAAAAAACTTCGGACGCCACGCACGCATGCACCAGCGGGGTGCCCTTTGCATGGCCCAACCCAATGTCGGTGACAGCGGCTCTCAAGGGTGGGGCGCGCAGCTGCAAGGGCCACAACAGAAGCGGTGTGTGCGCGGAGACAAGGAGGAGGGGGAAGCTCCTCACCACTCCGTAGAAGAAAAGTACTGAGAGCTACGCGCATGCCTCTTGCCCTCCCCCCGTTTCGTAAGCGATAATCGTAAAGGAAACGGCGCAGCCCCACTGGCAGCACCCCCCTCCCCGAAAAAAAAAGCACCACAAGTTAAGGGAGGGAGAGGGGGTATCTATGTCGATCTATGAATTCTTGGGAGGCGTCGCGATAAGGAAAAGATAATGGCGAAGTAGTGGGGGGGGGAGGAGGGGAAGGGGGGGCGGTCCTACTCCCTCCTCTGTTACGATGGCAGCGGAAGCTGTTGTACGTGCTTGGCGGGGAGAGAAATACTTTCGTGTCGGTTCAGGTCCGGGGTATGGATGAGCGGATGGCGCTTTCTATCACGGCCGGTTTTTCTATTACGTCGTATCCTCCGTCACTCTCTCTCTCTTCCCCTCTCCCTCTCTCTCGGTAATGCGCGTGGATGCTCGCCCCCTCTCCCCCCCCCCCTTATCTTCTACCAAAAGTCGTGTGATGTGGGGGAACGAAGCCAGCTCGATGAAGAGAAAAGGCAAGGCGATGGGTCGGTGCGCCTCCCTACGGCCGCGTCTGGCCGCTGCAGGAGAAAGGACGGACGCCGTAATGGTCTTCTCCTTCTCCCGCTTTCGCGAAGAAGAAAAAGAGAAGGATGGGGAGGGATGGAGCGGTCCGGCCGGAGAGAAAAAAAGGGGGAACGGTGGAGAGTACGCAAAGTCCCTACAGCTGCCCTGCTGCTCGTTGTTTGCTGAGTTTATGGTCGTCGCAGCAGCGGCTGCCTTGAGTAGCTTATGAATTAGACAGTCTATCTACGCGCGGATCCCACGCACCCACCCACCCCCCCGTTTGATCGTTGTCTAGGTACAAATCTTCTTTTACACCTTCTCAAAGGTGTGTCGGTGTGCACGTGTGTGGGCAAGGTGGAGAAAGGAAGGAGGTGGGGATATGGAAGCGGAGGGGGGGGCCGCCGTGATGGGAGAGGAGCAAAAAAGGACAGGCGTGAGGGAACGTCGTCCTCTCGAGACGTGTAGGAAGAGAGCTACTGCGAGAAAATGTATAGAGGAAGGAGGAGGAAGCATAAGAAAGCAGTGATGCAGGAAAATGAGAGAGAGAGAGAGAGAGAGAGAGGCACGCGATATCCCTCCAGCTACTGAAGTGTGCATTCTCATCCACGCGGGAGGAGGAGCCGCATTAAGGGACGCGGCCATAGGAAAAGGCAGCAGCAGAAGGATGCAGACGCCACGAAAAGAAAGAGAAGAGGAGAGAGGATTTCTTTTTTATTATTTTATTTTCTTAAAAAATGGGGGAGAGGGGGGGAAAAGAGAGGAGCGCCATGACGCACCCAAGGATGTTAGCGGTTCGGTTCGGTGATACTTACGTTTTAAAAAAAAAGAAGTTGTCCAGAGTCGGTGCATGCATCTCCCTCCCTCTGTCCGTGTGTGTGTATGTGTGGTGCGCACGTACGGGCGAAGGGGGAGGAGGGAAAGGCGAGAGGCACGCCGACCAGCATCGAAGAGTGATAAATAATTGAAAAAGGGAGTTGATAAAGGAAGGAAACACCGCTCGCCCGTGGTGCCCGCCGCCGCTGCTGCTACTACTGCTCGAACGATCCCTTACAAACACCCACACACACACACATATATATAGCAGTATGCACCCAAGTAGTGTTCCGCCCCGCTTCGGTTAAATCTTATTGCTGTTGATCAGCGCCACCGTTGGAGGCAGGCGTGCGGGGAGACGCAGAGGACGGCGATGGCCGCCCCGGTGCTGGAGATTGACCACCATTCCTTCCTCGCATCCGTTGCGTGGTGCTGATCCCCCAAGAGTCGTACTCCTCCAGGAGGCGCACAAGCGTAGGCGTAAGGCGAGCAACGAGGTGGCGCTGCAGATCACAGAAGGACACGGACATCAGGTCAAACGCGAAGGAGAAGCCAGAGCTCATCGAAGCTAGTGGCTGCAAAGAGGATGCGCCGGCAGTCGGTGTGAATTGGGAAGCATCCACAACCTTCACCGTCAGGTCCATATCTTGGTCGATGGCCTCGGCCCTCGCGTCATCGCGGGCTTCCGCCGTGGTGGCAGTGACACGATTGCGACGCTGGCGAACGATATCGGTGGGACGACCCTCGAGCTGCTCCTGCGTCAGGCCTGGCAACTTCGGATAGCGCTGAGAAAAATGGTTGAGGATGACAAACTCGGCCTGCACGGCTGCACCGACATCCAGCGCCTCTGGAAGCGTGGAATGCTTCTTGCGTACCGCCTCCGCCTCGAATCCAGGGCCGAACGTCGCCTCGTGCAGCAGTATGAACACCGGAGGAGACGAAGATGGGGTGGTGGTGGTGCTGGGCAGGCTCGGGAAGTCGGGCCCGACTGGCGCAGCCCCTTGCCCGGTTTTGGTGCTGCCACCTTCTTCATTAACGCACAGCAGCCTAGCGGGGTGAGCGTCGACAGGCAGGACTGCCGAATCTGCAGTATGCCTTCGGGAAGGCGTCGCGACGGCATCTTCCTGTTGGCGGCCGGCCGCCCTCTTCGCGAAGGCCCAGCTGCGCTCAACGAGAAAGGACGAGGGTCGCGTGTCACCCGAGAAGAGAAGCACACGGGAGGCGTTCGGCATGGACGGTGCAGCAACATGTTCCTCCCTCGTCGGCCGTGTTGCGGAGGTCGCGGAGCCACCCCTGGTCTGCGCAGGTGAAGGCCTGTCCGCCCCCGCAGCATCCGTGTCGCGCTCCCCGGTCGAAGCACAAAAGGGGAACCGCAGAAGCAGCGCGTGCGCGTTGGCCGGGTGATCCACCGTCATCACCTCCGCGTCCCACCATCCTCTTGCATGGATCGCCAGGGCAGAAGCAGCACGCTCTATCGCACGGTTCCACGTCGCCAGCTGCGCCTGAAGCCGCGGCAGTGACACGACTTGCTGCTGCACCCCATGGGGACGTGGGGAATGGGAAGGTATATCAGCAGCGTGGGTAGACCTTCCATCATCATCATCACCACCGTCGCCGTCATCAGCGCGACGTCCTGGTTGGGCATCCACGCAGTCCTGAACGTCAGCCGCTGCATCTCTCGCAGCTCTTCGCGCCGCATGCCGAGGTGTCTGACACGCTACCGCCACGCCGGGACTGGCGAGGTCGATGGGTGGCGGCATCAGATCGAAGACGCATTCATCGTGCAGCCACATCGAGTATGGCTCCGTGGTACCCCACGCGTCCATCAAGAAACAGTACACTTCGGTGGGGCACACCACCAATAACTTCGCTCGCCTCCCTGACGCATTGCGGCGCTGCTCCAGGTAGTGATGCCGAAGGGTGAGGAAAGAGAGAAGCCCGAGGTGGTGGTCGGCATGTGCGTGGGATATAAACAGGAGAACGATGTCCAGCACAAATGCACGCAGGTGTGCATCCATCTCGTTGTCATCCTCAACGCTTCCTGCCTCCCTCTCCTCTTGTTGCAGCGCCACTGAGGGTGTTTCGGAGACGCCGCAGTCACCGCTGTCATCACCACGGCGCCCGCGCGCACACAGGGATGCCATCTGCCCAACGCTTCCTTCACCAAAATCCAAAATTATAATTCCACGTCGTAGTGCGCACGGATCTGTTGGAGAGACCTCTCGAGTTGCAGCGACTTGCGGAGTCGACGCGTCACCGTCTCCATCGCCGCCACAGCTCAGCGCGAAACAACAGGCAGGGAGATGCAACTCCAGGAAGGCGCCACTGACGTTACGGTACTTGCTTGGGATGGCAGAGCCGGTCCCGAGGAAGCCAAGAGCCCCACCACCGCAACCGCCACCGAGGCCCTCAGGAGAGGCTTCCGAGCTCGCGCCGCTCGAGAGGGCATCGTGCAATGCGTCAGCGGTGCCGTGCCCTGGAAGGGTGCGGAGAAAGGACGTTGATAGCAGCCCTACCGCAGACGCAAGCGTGGGGTACGGCAGCAACGAATCGAGACCATCCGCCACCGCAAGGGGTCGCGGGCGTTGTGGAGGCTTCGCCGCTGGTGAAGATGGCGCGGCGGCGGCGGTGGTGGTCTTGGGAGCCGCAACCGTACTACAGTCCGTAGGCTGCACGACAGCATCCGCCAACTGTGAGACCGAATCTTCCTTACGGCCGCGTTTGCGTGGCGGCGCCCTTGCCGCCGCTGCTTCTCCCAGGGCGACTGCCTTCTCCGCTGGCTCCGTCACAGGCGCAGCGACGGTGCGTGAAGAGGCGGATCCGAGTTCGGGTAGGACGACTGAACTCGGCGGCGACACGAGGGGCTGCGGTGCCATCGGCCTCGCTTGCTGCGCTGCTGCTGCTGATGCGGTGGGCGCCCCACGAATCGATGAACTAGGCCGCCTCGAGTCCTTTTCCAGGATGGCAGTTTGGCTCGCTGGAGGCAGTCGCAGAGCCGCCTCTGGGACACAACGGAGCTTCAGCGAGTAAGGCCACAGTTCCGAACACCTCTCCCGCGGTGATGCCGGCGAGGGCGCGGGTGATGGAGGCGTCCCCATAGAGCCTCGCTCACGCGGAAAACCTGCACGAAGGTCAGGGGCACCGGAGACACCGCAGGTGCCACTTCTAAGTGATGTCGCACTGTAGCGCTCTGGCAGCGGCGCCGATAGAGCGATCCGGCCTGACCTCCCATGCAAAGGGAAGAGCGAGGGAGCTAAGAAGTGAAGGTGGTAGCGGTGAACCAGAGCGGTGGGGAACGCGGTGAAGCGGCGCTGCACGTCGCTGGTGAAGAGCTGCCACGTGATACGACACCCGCTGGACGGGCGCTGCTGCTCTTGTTGCAACGATGCGGCTTCTCTGCGCGAGGAAAGCGTATCAGAGGTGGGAGAAAGGCCGACGGCAGAGCATTTGCAAGTGGGGGAGCTCCTCTGCATTACCGCCTCGCTCGCCGCCCGTGCCGTCGTCGTCTTCTCCTCCCCCTCTGCGGTGGTTTCACGTGATGCCCCCTTCACTCCACTATTCATCGCGTAGCTCCCCGCATCTCCATCGTCGTCGCCACTGTCATCCTCGTCTGCCATGTCAGCCACCGTGAAGGAGAGAGAAGGGTCGAGAGAGAGCCGCACTGCCATCGTCTGGGAGCTCTCGCCTGCCTCCACGTGAGGAGAGCCTTTCGTTGATTGCGACACTCCAGCGGATCGACACACCGACTCGCTGCGTCGACCAAGGCCATGGTTGGCACAGCTGGCTCTCACCTGAGCGAATACGAATCGGTTGTAAGCCGCATATATATTCTGCATTCCGAGTTGACGGCGCCGAGGAGCATTCAAGAGGGCGTTCGGTGCCGCGTGCCCCTCTGCTTCGGCGCCCCCATCCGGAGACACGGCAGCAACCGCAGCAGTACCGGCCCTCAAACTGCTCTGTTCCGCCGCCTGGACGTCGGGAAAGTGGGCTGGCGGTGGCGAGGGCAACGGCGAAGATGCAAGATCGCCGTTGCCGCCCTTCAATCGGGATTGGGAAAAGTTTTGGAAGAAAGATGCGGGTTGCACGTGTACGACGTGGCGAACGCACAGCTGACGCGGCCGCATCTGTAGCACGGATGGCTTCGTTATGGTACCGGCCGTGCCAGCCGTATTCGCCTCGCCCACGTCACTCTGCCTCACAACCCCGACGCCAGCGCACCCCTCCCGTGCCGTTGTGCCGGCGTCCGACCCATCGCCCGTGTCCGTGGAGGTGGCGTAGTAGTAAGCCATATGAGGAAACCGCGTCCGCAGCAGCGTCCAGAGCTCCCCGGCGCCGTTCGCGTTCTTCGCCGCAGCTGCTGCCGCGTCGTCGGTGCCCGCAGCAGAGGACGGCCGCTCCTCCCACTCGTCGGCGCCATCCGCAGAGACACCGAGGAGGCGCGTCAGGGCCGCTCGCACGTCCTCTGGCTGGTCTCCGTCCAATATGAGCGACACGTAGGAATGCTTTGTAGCGGTAGTAGGCCGCATCACCTCCTGCGAGTGTACCCAGCGCTGAGGTCGGGCACCCGCCTTGCAAGTTGGCACGGGCAGCCCCGCAGCGTCAGACAGCGTCGGCTGCTGTGCCGGGATCACCCCGTCGATCGCATCCACCTCCACAGACATGCCCTGTTTCAGCTGACTATACTTGGGCCCCGATCGAACACCCAACGCGCGTGCCTTGCTGACGTCGAACGCAGCTCCAGGCGCGACGACAACAGCATAGCCTAACACAAGATCCTGGCTGTCTGCCGTGAGAAAGGTATCCAGTGAGGCTGCCCGATCGCTCCCCGTCCCGGCAGTCGAAGCAAGTACAGTGAGTGGCCGTGGCAGCGCTGATGAGGAGCAGCCCTCGCGGTGCAACGCCCTCCCCGAGCCACCGGACACACGAAACGCCACCAAGAGGCTCTGCCGGCTGAGCGGCACGGTGGCCTGGATGAAAGAAACCGAAGTCGAAGAAAGGCGCTGGCAGGGGCGGCCGTGGTTGGACGCCGCCGTGCTACCGGGAAACAACGGAGGCACCGGTTGCCGTGGAGGTTCGACCGTCTCGACAAAACAGATTTCACTGTTGTTCGTCGTCCCTGGCGGCGCGGGTGATGGGCTGTCCCCCGCCTGCATCATTGCAGCGGTGGCGGCCATGGTGCCCTTTCTCGTGGTGTCCAAGCCGGCATCACGAAGAGACGGGCAGCGCACAGCACCGTGCAGCTGCCGAAACACCATTGGACGATGCTGGAAGTAATGAAAACGCAGGGCAGTTAGGAAGCCGCGCAACCCCGTCGACGCGGCAGAAGAAAGCGGTGGCGATGGGTGCTGAGGTGGGGTGGAGGGGCCCACGCGGGTGCATGGCACGGACGGGCTCGCTCGCCCAAGTGCGCTGGTGTAGTGGGAGTGGCCCAGCACCGTGCTGGGCCCGAGGAAGGTCGCGTGTCGCACGCCTGCGTCGTTGATGGTAAAGAGCAGGCCGGGAAGTCCCATGACGGCCGACGCGGCCCCGACTGGCGCTGCAGCGACGCTACCGGAGCCCGTCATGGAGGTGTGGCCCCTGGGAGTCGTCTGTGCCTCATTACCTTCGGTTGGGTCGTCCATCCCGCCGGAGGCGCCGCCACCGCTCGTGCTGCTCCAGCGTGTAAAGCAGAAACAGCGCACCTTTTTCAGCTTGATGTTTGCCTCGGAGCTAAACCGCTGCGCCCCTTCGGGGCAGTTGAAGAATATGTATCCCTCGTTTCCACCAGAGCCAGCCTCCGCCGCTGCACGAGGGATCGACGGGACGGCCGTCGTCTGCAGCTGCGGGGCGGACGGGCCCTCGGGCTGGAGTGGGGGACGCCCTTCAGGCGTTGCCGAATAAAAAAAGCCAGCGCGTGGCCACGTCGGCTGGCGAGCGTTCAGATACGACGACCGTATCAACGATGACGTCGCTGGCACCCCGTCCTCCGCCTTCACGAGGGTGGATAGAGGAGCGGTGGAACGATCAAACGTGGCCGTGTCGCCTCCAATAGCGACGCTGCTGGTCTCGCCGGTCGCCGATGCCTCGACCACTTGCACATGCGCCGCCGCTTCCAACGCCACCGCCTTGGATGACTCCTGGAAAGCCGGGTGGTCCAGCGGTCCGTAGTAGCAGCACCCACCGTAGCCGTTCGGCGTGTCAGAGCCGAGAAGTTGGAGGTAGGACATCATCGTTCGGCCTCCCCCCGCCCCACGCTTCGAAGACAGAGAGAGAAGTCTGAGGATCAGTATACGTTCATCCACTGCACTCTCAGAAAAGAATGAGGCGGAGAGAAAGAGAGTGGAGGCGGTTAGCTGGACGCTGTACTTTTATGTTTGTGAAAATCGTTGTAGAGATGTGAAAAGGATAGATCTACGTAGATGCAGAGAGAGCGAGCGAGAGAGAGGAGTAGAAAGAGTGAGAGATGAGTCGAAAGCAGCAAGTGAAGAGAAGGGGGAGGGGGGGGGGAACAGGAAGGGAGAGGAGGTGTGGAGAAAAGAAGTTTGGCAACTCGGCCCATCCGTCAGCTGGCATGGCTGCGAAGCTCCATCGAGAGAGGGAGAGGGAAGGAGAGAGACAGAGATCCGCAAACGAGGGAGAGAGGATGCGAGATGTTAGAAAGAAAGTACTACAGTGTTGCTGCTGCTTCCTCCTCCCCCCCCTCCCCGTCCCTGGATGAGGGGTCCCTCTCTTTCTTCCGTTGACGGTGGGCGGCTTGGCGCGTAGATGACGGGCATCGAGGGTGGAGCATGGCTGACGGCGGTGGAGGACCCTGCGCGAGGAAAGCAAAAGAGAAAGCGAGGGCAAGGGTGTGGGAGAGGTCTCCCTTTTAGGGAGGGGGGGGGAGGCATCGTTTGTCTTCGTCATCGCAGAGCTTCGTGTCTCAATTCTTTTGTGGATCGGCACCGACATCACCGCCAGCGGCTGGCTTAGTCACCTTGACATCCTCCACGGATGGCGCTGCTGCCTTCTGTTTCTTCTCCTGCACCGCCTCCCCGAGCAGGCCCTCCGCATTCATAGCGAGCCACGAGGGCAGTAGCAGTTCCCCACCGCTGACCAGACGAGGCAGCAACATCATCCGCAGGCCCAGCGTGAAAAGGCGGAATGCGGCCTCTTGCGGAATGCGAGGAACCTCACGAGTCATCATGACGAGAGCCTGCGCCTGACGGTCCCACACCGGGTACAGAGAACGCGAGGCGCCGCTGCGATAGAAGTCCCGACGCGCCATCCAGAAGGACTGCTCATCCCCGTGGATGACCTCCGCATCGATCATGCGCGGACACTGACTCGGGTCCCCTCGATAGGCGGCGAAGTAGGCGGGTGTGTAATCGACAGCGACGGCGGAGCGGGAGAGACCGGAGCGGCCACCCCGACGAGTAAGAAAATCTCGTTGGATGATCCGCAGACGCGAGGGAACGAGGCGACGGACCTTCGCCACGGCTGCTGAAGCGGCATGAGCCGACATCTCCCGAAGCACAGACCCTAACTATATTTTTTTACGTTTGTGTGTATGTGTGTAGAGAGAGAGAGAGCAACTACGTGTGATGCCACCGCCACCACTGTCGCCCTTCCCTCCAGATAAATACTCAGTGGGAGAGAGAGGGGCCAACGAAATATGCGCCTATCTCCTCGCACCTTTTTTTTGGGGGGGGAGGGTTCCTCAAGTTCTACTCCCGCCGACAGGCGCTCGTCCTCTCGTTGGTTTGTGTTGTAGTGGTGGTGGCGCCGTTCCGCTGGGGGCCAGTGAGCATCCGCGGGACAAACAAAGGGGAAGGCGAAAGATGGGGAGCGATGGGAGTGGAGGAGGGGTGAAGGGAAGCGCGTGACGCACCCCGGGGCATGGATGAACAACGGCAGGAGGCGGGAGCGCCGTGTCAGAGAAAGGAAACAGACGGGAGATGGCATCGATGCCGACCTATAGAGGGAGATAAAGATGGACACGAAACAAAGAACGAGGGGGGGAAGGGGGGCTACGCAGGAAAGAAGGTGCGAGAGCTGCGAGTTTCTCATTACCGCGGACGCAGTTCGGATCGCACCCTCTCCTTCACCGACGGAGCCTTCATCCCCAACGTCCTGCCCCCTTTTTGCCGGTCTCTTCTCCGCTGCCATCATGTATGTCGGTCACCATATACTACCAAGAAGGGCTGCAGAAGGAAAGGGGTGCAGCAGAGGCGGTGGAAGGAGGAAGACCGGACGCATCGAAACATATATAGGCGTGTGGGTGCGTGTTGGTGCGAAGTTGCAGAGAGAGAGAGAGATGAACTTCAGCGTTCTTGAACGCCGATACAAAAATAAGAAGAATGAAACGAGCACAACAAGGGGAAAGGGGAGGAGGAGGAGGAGGAACACATGAAGAAATTTCTTTTTCTTTGACCACAAAAAAAGAAGGAGGAGCGAAAGGGAGAAAGGCGGTGTGTGAGTAGAGATGGGCCGGGCCGGAGCGGGGGGGGGGAGGGGTCTCGAGAAGAGCGTCTCCTTTCCTAATGTAAAGATGAGGCGGCAACATCGTGATACCAGCGATGTTCTTCGGCAAGAGATAGCTTGACGCAGTACGCACACACACACACACACACACGTGAGCATGCAGACTGCCGTTATATAGTATCCCCCTTCTTCGCTCCTATTCTCCTCTGTACGCTCCGGTAGCACAACGGTAGAAAAATAAAAAAACCCACATAGAAAGGAAAGGAGAGAGGGATGAGAGCACAAGTATATATATATATATATATGTATATACATTCTATCTCCCTTCCCGTTCCTCTGACTCTTTCCTTTTTTCAAAAAAAGAAGAAGCATCTGAAGCCATCGAGCGATCCTCCGCTCGAAGTAAGCAGATGTGCCTGTGTGTGAGAGAGAGAGAAGAGAGGGAGGAAGAGGGAGACGAAGCGAGATTCTCAGCACCCCAACGATAAGATAGATGTATGTATACAAGAAGAGAAAAGGGGGGTGGGGGAAGAAGGAGGAGAAATGAGCAAAATTTCCTCGAGATATTTTAAACGGTCGATTCTTTCGATAAACGCAGGGACTACCACTAGGGAGAACAGGAAGAAAGGCATACACACACACATATATATATATAGAGAGAGAGAGAGAGATGTATCGATGCGTGCATAAGGGATAGAGTGAGGAAGAAGGAGGGAGAGAGAGGGGGGGAAAAGGGGGGGGTGGAGAAGAGGCGGTGATGCGGGAGGTTTGCACAGGCGTTACCGCCCATGAACAAACACAAAAAAAATGTCCTCCTCCTCCTCTTCTCTCCTCTGCGTGTTTGTGTATGTGTGTGTGGAGGGGGGGGGGGAGTCCGTACCTCTTTTCTCTTTGATAAGAAATATTTTACGCAGACGCACAGACAGAACGATCCGGCTTCTTCCTCTCTCTCTCTCTCTCTCTGCTTCCCATTTGTACTATCTTTTTTTGCTTTCTGCTATTCAGACGCCCTCAAGACTCGGTGCTCGCCGTGGTTGAACCGAGAGGATGGAAGAGGTCTTTCGCGAACGCAAGCGACGGCGGTAACGCCTTCCCCAACAGTCGGTGCGCAGCGATGGCCCCGATCGGATCGCACGCTTTCGCACCCCGCCCGCATCCGCCCATCACGCAGTGCAGTCCTTCGCCGTCAGCGCTCCCGATCAGCGGCAGCTCGTTCGCCGTCTCATCGAAGATGCAACGTACGATGTGGAAGTCGGTGGTGGTGGAGTCCGTAGAACTCTGTGCTGCATCACACACGGTAGGCCACGCAGTATACAGCTTCTTCAGGCGCGTTGCGAGCGCGATGACCTCTGGGTGGTTGAGCGGCACCGTCTTTCCCGTCTCATACCACTCCATCGCCTGTTCCAGTGTTTCCATTTCTGTATCCCCGTCCGCCGCTGGCCAGTCAGAGGCACGGCCCGCCTTGATGAACCAGCCGCCCCGATCTTCATAGTAACGTGGCGGTAAGGCGTAGAAGTGGGTTCCCTCGCCCTCTCCTACTGTGCAGACGACACTCGGGAACAGTGCACTTGCCTTCACATTCTCCGCATGCTGATCTACATCGCTGTAGGGTGGCTGCACCTGCAGCAGTGCGACGTAAGCAGGGAGCGGTCGAAGCAGCCGCGCGACAGGCGCCGGAATAAGTTGGTGGTACTTGGCGAACGCCGCTGTTGCCACCAACACCCGCGGCGCACGATACGTACAGTCCCCGGCGGTCTTCACATGGTAGACGCCAGCGCCCGGATCGGAGCCTGCGATGCGGTCGATGTGCACCACCACATCCTTCACGTGCTCAAAATGGTCGACCGGCTGCACGAGAGCGGCACACACCAGCTGCGCCGCCACGTACCGCGAAGGATGGACGGTGCCACCACCCGTAGCGCCGCTCTCCACCATGTAGTACGTCGCCTCGCCAGCCTCACCCATCGGTGAGAGGTAGATGGAGTTATGGAGCACCGTCTCTGCCGCCTCCGCCGAGGTGGTGACGCTAATTACGCTCCTCTCGCGGTTCGCCGCGGCCGTAGCCACCACAGCCGCCGTAGGGACGGTTTCATCATCGACAACCGCCGGGAAGGAATCGCACTCAGCGTCGTTGGTGGCCACGAATGCCTTCACGGACTCCAACCCTTTCAGCACTGCGTCCCGGTTCGCCGCCGTGCCCACCCACACACATCCACATGGCGTGTAGAAGTCGATCCCTGAAGTCACTTCCGTCGCGCGGTACGACCGTATACCGAGATCGTTCAAGTATGCCCACTGCGAACGCACCTCGATACGGCGGCAAATGCGGGCTTCGTCGAAGTGTTGCCCACGCGCCAGGGAGCCACTGTTGTTATCAGGACCTATCACGGCAACACGCAAGTTTGGTTGTAGCTGACGGATGTGCTTCGCAGCGGAGCTGCCAAACATACCCGCCCCCACCACGATAACATCGTAGCTGCATTCGTGCGACATCGCTGTGGATGGAAAATCCGCACCGGAAACGATGAACAAAACAGTGAAGTCAGGAAGAAAAAGAATTCGGATACAGAGAGAGAGAGGGGGGCACAACACAAGGAATAAAAGCGACAAGATGGTGTATACAGGTACAGACCCGTGAGTGTGTGTGTGTGTGTAGAGAAAGAGAGAGAGAGAGAAGATGGGGAGGAGGAGAGGGGAGGGGGGAAGCGAAAAGGGGGCACCAAAACCCTACGAGTTCGAGTTGCACACCAAAAAATATGTAGAAATATATATATATATATATTGTAACCGAAACGAACTTTTTTGTTGTTTGGTTCGAGCGGTAAATGAAAAAGGACGAGGGAGGAGAAATGCAAGAAGGGAGAGGCGGTGTTGGAGGGAAAGAGAGAGTGAAGAGCACCGCTGCAACGACAAGAGAATGAAAAAGGTGCGGCTATGCCGGCACGTTTGATTCAGAAGGTGCGCAGGGGACCTCAGTCAGCTACGCACAGCCGCATCGGAAGGGTAGACATATGCATGAATGTGTGTGTGTGTGTGTGTGAAGGGGGGGGAGGGGCAAAAGAAAAAGCAGCGAGAGAGAAGAAGATGAGAAGAGTGAGAAGTAAAAAAAAGAGAAAAGATAAAGAAGCCGCTTTTGGTGCAGCCGGGTGTGTGCACCGTTGTGCCTACGCAACCGCCATCTTAGTGGCTGAAGGAAAAAAAACCCCAAGTCCAAAATTATCATCCCTATAATACATATACATATATATATACATACATACACATATACATATGTATCCTTTGGCAAAGGAGACTCTCTCCCCCCCTCTCCCCCTCTCTCATTTTCTTTGTCGTTGATGATTTTGTTGTTGTTGTTGTTCCGATCGAGGTGTGGCAGGGTGGAGAGGACAAACAGGCAACATACGGAAGGAAAGGCACAATCGCCCGATCCTGATGAGTGGCCCCAGTCCTTCTCGAGTCTGCCTCACGTCTGCCGAAGATGTGCAGCACCACCGACGGATGTGGCGAGCTCGGTCACCTCAATCTTTCTGTATACATCCTCTGTATGGAGAAGGAGCACGGGGGGGGGGAGGGGGGGCAGGGAAAGAAGATTGCTGGTGCTGGGGTTGCATGCGTGTGTGCAAGTGCGCAAGGCGCAGAAGAGAGGGTAAGACGAGGGAGCCCCAGAGGGAAAGGCAGCGCATACTGATATGCAACCTTCCAGAGGAGGACAGCCACACACACACACACACACACACACAGAATCACCTGACAGATGTCCTCCTGTACACTATGCGTAAGTATATGCATACGTATGTATACAATAGATTTGGTGCTCTCCCTTATCGCTCGCTCGCTCTCTTTCTTTTGCTGATGTGTTCACAAGAGAAAAAAAGGAAGAGGGGGAAAGTACGAACAGAAATTCATCATCGTAAATCCACATATGCGTATAACGATGAAGCATCACCTCGAGGGGAGCTGGAAGATGAACCAGAGCAACGAAGCAAAACATGAGAGAGAGTGTGTGTGTGTGGAGGGGAGGGGAAGGAAGGGTATTCTATGGAGAGCAGCCCGCATCTCCCCCGCTCATCCCTCTCCTACCAGCCACCTCCAGGCGTCACACCCCAGCGTTCACCTCCTCCTCTCCGCCCCTCCTCACCACCACCACCAAACTCCTACGCCTTTGCCTTGAACATATAATTCAAAAGAGGAGCAGGAGAAGAGGGGAGGGTTGGGGGAAAAAAATGAAAGAAAAGAGCGCCGTAGAAGAGCGAACGAGGAGCACAGCGAAGAAAAGAAGAGAGGGAGAAGTCACCCCAACAATAAAAATGGTTCGGACCGTGGATGATCCCGCACACACACACACACACATGCACTCGTAAGAATGCAGCACTGACTACTCCATGTTCACATCTCTTCGAGCAGTTCCCTTAGGCAAAAAAAAAGAGAGAGAAGAGGCGCTCGTCCCTCCTCTTCCCCCTCCTCCTCCTCTCCTCCTCGCTCGCTCGTTTCGTCTGCACCAAAAGTGGAAACCATCGCAGAAAAGACACAAGAAAGGGGCGCGTTTGCCCAAGACCGCACACGCACAGAGAGAGAGAGAAAGCAGGGAGAAGTCACTGCATATACACATCTTTATACGTAGACACACAAATATCGATGTGTGTAGGTGTAGATGCCGTAGGTCTCTGCTTCGGCCTCTCCCCATCCGTTTCGTCTTCTTTCCTCTTGCATTCCTTATGGCATGCAACACGATCCTTACCACCCACCACAGCGATAACAGCCGCATCTCCATCACACCCACATCTGCCCACCCGCCCGTACCCTTACATGTCCACCAACTCAGCAGATTCGAGATCGGCTGCCTGCGCGCACATGGCGAGAACGTCGAGACTTTGTGCATCCAGAGAGATCTTCGGCAGAAGTAGACCATCTACCCCGTCATGCACCATGCCCATCAAGCCACCGCACGTCAGGCAAGTGTAGATGACGTAGCCCGTCTTCGCTATTGGGCTCTCCGAACGGGCAGGCGGTGGTGTGGTGGATGCACAGAGGGGGTTGTACGCGTATGCGCGCACGCCGACAGCAGCGAGCGCCCGGACGGCGTTGGCCCTGTGCACCTCCCCGTTGATGGCCGCCCCAGCCGTGGCTGACGAAGATGCTTGGGGGGCAGGTTGTCCACGGATGCCACCCCCGCCGGCCTGCGCAACATCCTTACCTTTCCTCTCATTGCTGGGCGAAGAGGTGCCCGACTGCGCCCGCAGCGCGGCAGCCGCAGAAGCACCGGCACCGGCACTCGGACGTGAAGCGGCAGCGTTGGCATCCACACTCCGTTCCGGTCGAGATGACGATGGTTGAAGCGGTGGAGTCGACGGCGATAAGGTTGTCTGCAGGTCCGCCACCTCCGGCAGATGCACCCACTCCACTCCGTGGACTGCCCCGGTCAAGCGCGCACACACCGTACACGCGCACACGAAGGAGCCATAGATGAGGCAGAGGCTGCCATGCCGTGTGGTGGCCTCACCGCACAGGCACGACGTAGAGAAGCATATGTCGGCCGCGCTCTGCGCATCGTCATTGCCCTCGTCCTTCCCCTCCCCTGGACCAGCAGCAGCAGCAGCACTCGTGAAGAACGTGGTGGTACTGCCCGTCCCTCGCATGACTTCCGATTGCATGGCGGTGGTGGGTGTATGACGGAACACCGAGCCAGCAGGCAGCGCTGGCTGGAGGGCGTCGATCATGTCACTCGTGCCCTGGAACGTCATCTTCATAAACTGCTGGGACTGCAGCGGCGGGGGCGGCGTTGATGTTGCCGGCGGTATGGCCGACCCATCAGCGGGCGAGGGAGTGTCGTGTAACCGCGCAGAGAGTGCCGCTGACGACGACGGCAGCACCAGCGCAGGCGAAGCGCTTCGCACCGACGTCAACAGTTGCTCTCGCTGCGCTGCCACAGAAGCGGCCTGGATCGCATCCACATCGAGTGCGGTGCCGAGCACATCCTCAAAGCTGTGGGCTTTACTTGGCTCATCATCCGCGCTGCTCCCATCGCTGCAGCGCGAGAGAGCCTCCTCAGCGCCGTTGCCATCCTGTGGGCTTGGCGCCGCCGCCGTTTGGTCGCTGGACGTGCCAGCCCGCTTCTTCGGTGTCGCGGATGCAGCCTTGGGCAAACCGGCGGTCGTGGGTTCGTGGTTGGGTGGTGCGGCGGCGGTGGTGGAGGGCGGCGGTGGTTGTGCCACAGCGCTGCTCGGTGGGGCTTTGGCAGCAATTGGAGCCGCCCGCGATGCAGTCGGCTCAGCCGCCTTCCCGACCTTCCGGTGGGAGGCGGTCGAGACAGGCTGTGCAGAAGATGGCAACGCAGAAGCGGAGGAAGGTGAGGCGCACGCCCCCGAGTCCACGCGCGACGCGGACGAGCGACGCTTCGGAGGTGGATCATTGACAGGTTGGCTCGCATCTTCGTGATGTGTTCGCTGATTTCCCTGTCGGCGCTGCCGCAGTGCACTGCGCTCCCGCCATGATGACAACTCGGAGAGTACGGCGCCGAGCTCTCCGGCCGGGGCAGCCACGGCAGCCGATGTGGGCTGCCGCCCCTTTGAGGCGCCGTTTTTGGCCGCAGGAGGGCTCACAGCAGCAGCAGCGACTTTGGCAGGTGAGCGCGGCTGATGTGCCTCGCCACCGCCGTCGCTGTTGTTCCGCTGTCGAGCTTGCAAGGGCGAAGGGGTCGCCTGGGCAGGAGATCGCTGGGGATCACCACCGCCATGTGCACCGGCAGCCGCGGCCTCTCGAAGGGCTGCCGGCAAGGGTGGTGGGGCGAACGCACGTGGGTGCTTGGCACCAGCGCCAGCTTCGGCTACCACGGCGGCGACACCAACAGCTGCGGGCCCTGCCTCCGAGGCGCCACCGGGAAGGTGAGACACCACCCTCACTCCCTGTTGGCGGAGTGCGGCAGCGGCACCCGGGGAGTAGCGCGGTGCATCCTCTGCGCCGCCGTCCGGAATGGCCGGCCGACTCCCAGCGCCACGGTCGTCGCGGCTGCCGCGTGTACTCGGTACATCGTCCCCTTGCACTCCAGACTTTCGCTGCTTGTTATCCACCAGTCGCTGCTTTTCCCGATCGAAGCGGGCCAGCAGCTCACTGATTGGAGTCGTACCGTCGTCGCTGCGACCAGCAGACCCCTTGGGCGCCACATCGGACTTCGACGGCGCCTTCTTCACTGGCGCGTTGCCGGCATTGCCGGGAGCCGGTCCAGGAGCCTGCGCGCGCCGTGGCGGAGGTTGTGGCGGCGGCGGCGCCCCCTGGTCTGCAGCGAGGTTGCGTGACAGCCCCTCCTCACAGACACTGTTGGCTCGCGCCACCGCCCCCGGTTGTGGCGGCTTTGAACGCGCAGAGTCTGCTGCAAGTTGTTGAATGAGGTCTGGTACGTGCTGCATCAACACCGGGGACAGGAGCACCTGCCCGGCATCCGGCCTTCGTCGCGCGTCCTTCTGGAGAAGTTGCACAATAAGTTCCCACAGCGGCTCGGAATAGACGGGAGGAATGCGACGAGGCTGCTTATGAACAATGTCACGCATCAAGGCCTTCATGGTGGTCGACTCGAACGGCACATGCCCGGCGCACAGCTCATAGAGGAGGATGCCCAGCGCCCACATATCACTCTTGCTGTTGTACGGGCGTCCCTGGCACAGCTCCGGCGAGAAGTAGCAAGGGGTCCCACACATCGTGCTCGCCATCGCGACGGTACTCTGCAATACCGTGCTGATGCCGAAGTCACCGAGCTTGACGACGTGGTTCTTGGTAAGAAATATGTTGGACGACTTGATGTCGCGGTGCAGTAGCCGACGGTCATGCATGTACTTCACCGCCATTGTCGTCTGCACGAATAAGCTCACCACCTGCGCCTCCGTGAGCATCCCCGACGAGGCCATCAGGGAAGGGGCCACGGTGGGGCCCGCCGACCCCGAGGCAGCGCCAGCGACGGCAGAGGTGACGCCTCGACCGCGATAAGCACCGGCAGCAGCCATTTTGCGAGCTGTTTGGGCGCTACTCAGCAGTGAGTACACGTCGCCACCATCGGCATACTCCATGACGATGTACAAGTGGGGATGCTCTTCGTAGTACTCGACATAGCGAATGATGTTCGGGTGATTCAACTTCTGAAGGATCGAAATCTCATTGTGCGCGTCGTGCTGCTGCCGAGACGACATGCCTGCCAAGTTCAGGTGCTTCACGACAAAGTACGTCTGCTGTGGCTCATGAAAGACGAGGAAGGCCTGGCCATAGCTCCCTTTCCCGAGGGCTCGCACCGGGAGATAGCCGGACTTGCGGAGGGTGAGGGGCAGCTGCGGCCGCGATGGACCGATGCCCAAGAGCAAATTCAGCTCATCGACTGGATTCATGTCTTCACTACTGCTTAACTTTCCTCTTTTTTTTGAGAGCAGCTTTTTTCCCTCCAACGCAAGACAAAAATCTCAAAAAAGGGGGAGGGGAGAAAAGAGCGGAGAGCTGGAGTGGAAGAGGGGGTACACACACCGCGGAGGCACGCTAAGCTTTCTCTCTCTACCTTTCTCTTTCTGTCTGTCTCTGTCTCTGTCTCTGAGAGCTTCAGAAGAGGAGGCGGCAAAGGTGCGTTGCACCCGACAACTGTCGATATAAATGGGTGTATGAAAATATTCCCCGGTAGAGAAGGAACGCACTGCTCATACGTAGAGAAGGAGGGGAGAGGAAGAAGGAAGGGAACGCACGTGTGTATGGGTACGTGTATGCGCACACACCTGCCTTGGTGAGTGTGTGTGTGTGTGTGTGGAGGGGGGTGGGGAGGGGGGTTCAAGTTGCGTCGTCAAGAACGGAGGAAACTCGCTTTTGAGAAAGATATAGATGAGAGGTGTTGTTTTGTAGGTTCGAGCCTCTCTGTGTGTCATGAGTGCGCGCGAGAGAGAGAAAGAGAACGAGGACACGGTTAGACGAAGGAAGATGGCGGTCGACCAGAGAGAAAGGGAAGGAGTGGCGATGCAATGAGAGACAAGCCCGCCAACGCGGTTGAAGTACTCAAGAAGGAGGAACGAAGAGGAGCAGAGGGGGGGAAGGGAAGAAAAGAAGGAGACCAGGCAGCAGCAGCCTGCATCAATCAAGTATTGCGGTACGTGCGTGTGTGTGTGTGTATCTCTCTCTCCTCTCTCACACACACACACACCTTACCATCCCGTCTCTTTCTCTCAATCTCTCTCTCGAGTGTGTGTGCGCGCACTTCATTCGAAAGTGTGAGCAGTATAACATCAGCACGCCTCACCTCGTCCCCAGACGCTGCATCGAGCATCTCCCACCACAGCCCTACGTAGACGCTGTCGAGCTCGCCTCTGCTCCTTTTCTTTCTGTGGTTTCTGTTTTCCCCCTGTTCTCTCCCTCCTCCTCCGAGGACGCACGGAGGAGGAGGGCAGGCCCCACAAGTTCAGGGTGGGCGCCTTCCCAAAGGGGAGAGGGGGGAAGGAAGTGACAGGGGAACCCCCAAGAAGGAAGCAGGAGAATGTTCAGAGAAGGACAGGAGGAAGAAGAGGCGCAGGCCCGCAAAGCAACGAGGCTGGGGGGGGAAGGGGAACGACCGCGCTCCTTCGTCTCGCTGCTGCGGTCGTCGTCATGTCCTTGAGGGCCCTCCGACGTCGCCGCTTCTCTCCCCCAACCTCTCTGCCTTATCTTCGTCCCTCTCTAATGGAGCGACAGCCGTGAAGAGAAACACGCGCATCACGGCCAAATTTTAAAAAAAGTGGGTGCACCATCTTTATTTGTGAAGAGAATATATATATGTGTGTGTGTGTGAAGAAGCGCCCACCGGATAGTTACCCTGGCACCGCTGTCACTCTCGTGTACCCAACCACCTGGTTCGTCACTGGATCACGCACCGTCTGCAGGGGGCCACCCCACACTCCATATCCGAACCGCCGTTGCACTTCCGCGAGCGCATCAGTCGGCGACGGTGTTGACCTGCAAGCAGTGACGCCGGGGACCGCAGCGGAGCTTTCCTCGCGACGCACGCGAACCTCATGAAACGGCGGCACAGGAGGGGAAGACAACACCGGAGAGCTCTTGGAGTTCGGGGAAGATGACGTTGCAGCAAACCTCGCGGTGTCACGCACGTCGAGAGCGCGGATCACGTAGAGCACCAATGCGGCACCCGCCGTACTTGCCAGCGTTGCCGCCTCGCTGACGAACGGCGCAGCTTCGGCGGTACTCCTTTGCTCTCCCGTGCGGACGCCCTGCTCCCCCGGAGACTGTGACAGAGTCGATTTTCTCCCATCGATCGGGATGACCGCACCAACCGACGCCGGCGCCCGCCGCAGTAGCGAAGGCCACCGCGCAGCAGCGGCAGCAGCAGCCGTCTCGCCGCCACCGTCATCCTCCGAAACTCTGGAACGCCACCGTCTCGGAAGCACCACGCAGTACCAGGGCTCTTCCGCATCGAGGTAGAAACAGCGGGCCTGCCGACAAACAAACCAAAAGCAGGCTAGCAACGGCGCCATCAGCAGCAGCTGCCGCAGCCCTGGTGGAAGCTGATCTAGGTAGGTGGAGAGCGTGAGGTACCGCGTCTGCTGTCGAGACTCACGGATCTTCCGATACACGCGGTAGGCCTCGAAAAAATAAAACTCACGATCATCACGGCTATGTTGCTCACGCGCTCCGTCTTTGCCACCTTCCCCTGCAGGACCGCCCGCACTCGTCGACACACGTCGCAGGGATGCCCATGGAGCAGCGGTGCTGACACACCAAGAGAACGGACGACTCGTGCGAAGATGTGTATGCGTGATACGGGACGCAAGAGTGCGGTGGCAACGGCCGAGAGACCCTCCGCACGTAACGAGGTGACACATCCGTAGGGCAAAGAGGGAGGCAGGCAGGTATAGGTGGGGGAGGCTTGTGTGTTTAGCTGTGTGGATCTGTGTTTACGACCGCACCTGTGGTGCGAAACGAACAGAACGTCACACACAACACACGCTCTCACTCAGAAGCGAAGGCGAGGAAGAAGAGAAGAGAAAGAAAGTGCGTGCGTTGAGCCCCACCTGGTATACGTAGGTACGCATATACCTGTATAAGTCTCGCCGGAGCTGGTCCTTCTCACCGAAAGAGAGCCCGACGCACAACCGGGACGTGGACAGGCGAGGGAGGTGGGGAGAAGGAAAAAGCTGCGCTAGCAAACTGCATCACCATGGAAGACCATGAAGGTGTGTCACGGATAGTTGCCACACGTCTTCATCCCTTGAAGACAGCTTGTCGTGCCTGCAGGCAGGCAGCAGCAGGGGAAACGAAAAAGAGGGCGAGGGAGAGGGAGAGGGGGAAAGGCAGTTCGATCCTGCATCACATGCAGTGAGACGATCTTGTCGACTAGACTCCCTCCACCCTCTTGCTCCTTTCTCTCCTCCACCAGACCAATAATCCCAAAGAACAAAAAAATAGTGGCGCACACACAATAAACTCACGCCAACGCATAGTGCACGATGCCCTTCGTCCTCCTCGTATCACACGCCCCTTCTCACGAGTGCAGATGCGAATAGAGAGGGGCGGTGGGGAGGAGGCGAGAGAGGGGGGAGAGACGATCTTGAAGACGATGCGTCGTGAAAGAAAGAGGCGCGCACCCCTGGAGAAAATCTGTGTGGCATCATTCCCTTGGCGCGTAGAGCAGAAACCGATTCAACACACCGATACGTGCAACACGTACACTCACAGAAATATATAAAGAAGCGGAATAGAGAAAGGGGAAAGAAAGAGAGAGAGGCCATCGGCATCGTATGAGAATGCGAAGGAGAGGATGCGGAGACGCAGGCCACATCAAACGCATCCGCGCATCAGCCAATCAACGGTCACAGTCACATTTGTAGTGCAAGGAAAAACAAAACGGCAAGGGTCAGGCGATCGTCCACGTTTTGGGGGCATCATCACCGAGTTCTACTCCACTGCTTCGCCGCCCGGAACGACTCGGTCCGCTGCGTGCGGGTCTTCTTCATCGCCCGTCGCGTCGTCTCGTGCATGTGCAGCAGTTGCCTCGCCATCGCCATCTCCGCCGCTCGGTCCTTCGCGGTTACGCGCACTTGGCCTGCTGTGCCAGCGCGTCGGTGGGCCCGGATCTCACGATGGTACATGAGGTCCTCCGCCGCACGCTCCATGGCGCGTCGACCGTGGGCAAAGGCACGCTGCCGCGCGCCAAACGCTTGATTTACCTCCTGTTGAATCGCGAAGTTCCCTCGCTGCACTTGCGTTCGTTGCCGACTCGCCTGCAGCGCCATCGTCGTCTCTCGACTGCTCTGCTTGCGGCACCGTGTCGCCTGCACACCATGAGCGAATTGTTTGATAGACAGGCCCCGCAGCACCGTGACCCGCAACATTTTCACCTCTTCTGAATTTAATTTTAGAGGGGGGAGGGGAGGTAGAGAAAGAAGTTCACCTTGACGTGTTCGATTGGCACCACCACCTCCACGCACTCTCGCATCGTTGCCGACATGCAGGAGGGGCCACAGGAAAAAGGGGGGGAGAGGAGAGACGTCGTGTTGTGGGCGTGAAAGAGGAAAGGAGAGGGTGGGGACGATACGCCCAGAGGAAGCGAACGGAAAAAGAGGAAAGAAAGAAAAGAAGAAGATTCGAGAACGTCGCGTACTTCGCATGCAAGCTTCACGCACGCGAACACACCCAAGTGACATCCGATACTTCCATGACCCACGCAAACGAGGGGGGCTTGGGATGTTCTTCATAGCGTATGCCTCCACTCTTCCACCGCACCCTATTCCGACGCTCTTTCCCTTCTCCCCGCTCTCCCGTACTTTCCATCTTCGGTTGCACTTTCTCAGACGCACGTGGTGTATGACGGGGGAGGGAGCGGTGGAAGAGTGGAGGCATACTCAAGAGAAGAACAGATGTGGAAGAAAGGGATATGGAAAGGCAACGTCAGGCACAATGCAGGGGGGGGTAGACGAAAAAAAGCAGCTTGACCCGCGTTCATCTTTTTCGGTGTTCAACAGAGCCCTGCCCTCCCCTGCACCAATCATCTCTCTCTCTCTCTCGCTGTCCCCCCCTTCCCCTACCTCAACCCACCCACCCACCCTCTGCTCGCCACTTCGCGACTGGAATTCCTTCTTCTTCTCGCTGGTTTTGACGTTGCAGCGCACGTGACGCACCCTTTTTGGTAGGAAGGGAAAAAGGGTGCGAAGGCAACCTCACGACTCCCACCAACGTGCAAACGAGAGTTGAGCGTGAAGAGAAGCAGCAGCGGAGAGGGGAATGGGGCGATGGTGATGGCGGTAGCATCGAGAGTAAAGGAAGAAGTGAGAGAACGCGGAGGGAAGAACAAGAAAAAAGGAGAGGGCTCTTCTAGTCCACAAACTATAAATACAACAGCGACAACGTCATGGTACATCCGCATACAAATGGAGGAGGAAGGGGGGCTGGGGGAAGAGAGGGAGCAAAGGAAAAGGGGAGGAGTAGGAACACCGAGAGAGAGAAAGAGCAAACACGCAAGGGAGGGAGGCAGGGAAGAGGGAAGAGCCAAGCGCTCGCAGAGCCTGGTAGTAACGCTGAACCCCCATCGTAATATCGTGACGAGAAGAGGCGAAGAGAAGAGGGGGAAGGGGGAGAGGGGAGAGGTTAGTGTGTGAATGTACAGCGTTCTCCCCTTCCTTACCCCCGCCCCCGGCCCCCTCTCCATTTTTCATTCGCAGCTCCTCTCTACCCCTGCACCGCCTTCTTTTGTGGTCGCGAAGGAGAAGGAAAAGGCCGTGTACTGCTCCCGCTTTAGGAGATCCCTCTCCCTCTTCTCTCTTACATCCCCCCCCCTTTCATCTCTTGCCCACGTCCTTTCTCTCTCTCTCTCGTTCGCTCAGTGTCTATGTTTTCCCTCACGCTCGCAATAGTTTACATTCATCATCCTCACGGAAGCCACCACAAAACTGGCACAGCCACAGCACGTCTTACATCGAGTTGTCCCGAAGTCGGACAAACAACATGAAAAGAAAGTCGAGTGAATATAAAAAAGAGAGAGAGAGGAACAGAGGGGGGAAAAAACGGGGGATGCCTCAACTTAGGCGTCGTCCTCCTCTTCCTCGTCGTCACCGCCGGCGTCAAGCTCTCGTTGCAGGCTGAGGGCCTTCATCGCATAGGCCTCGCGCTGACGTGCGTCACGGGCCTCCCACGTCTTTGCGAGGGCCTCCTCCGTGTCTATGCCAATCCGTTCCTGAAGGGCATGGATGGCCACGGCGTCCGCCTCGCCCGTCTCTTCATCCACAAGCACCTCCTCGTTTAGCGGATCTTCCGCCTCGTCCTCCGGAAGCTCCTCCGTGCTATCCACTGGCAGTCCCATGTCTCGGCGCTGCTGCGCGACAGCATCGCGGGCTTGGCGATACGCGACGGCCGCGGTGATGAATCGAAGTAGGCCGTACATTACGATGCCTCCACGCTGCTTCGTCTGCGCCTCTACCGCAGCACGCACCTCCGCCGCGCGCTCTCGACATTGGGTGGCCTGCTGGACCTCGCGCTGAAGCGTCGGGATGAGAGGGTCCACAGCAGCGGTAGCAGCGGCATCTGTGTCTTCCGTGGCTGCCTTGGCACTGTCCTCCTCGATCATCTCCTCCGTGTAGTACTCCTCCGGATCGACCTCGCAGAGATACTCGCCGTCAAGCCAGCAGGTGCGGAGCACGCGGGCAGCGCGGCGAATTTGGCGTGTGGTGGGCTGCGCGAATGGCACGCTCGGGGCATCCGCGGCGGGTGCCGAGTCACGCGGCTTCGCACGGCCAGCACCGTCGCCGTCGCCGTCGCCGTCCTCCCCCTCTGCCGTTGCGGTCAAATCTGGAACGAGTCGCTCCAGCTTCAGCGCCACACCGCGATCGTATGCCGCCACCGGGTTGAAGGCGCGAAGGTGTTGGACGAGTACCGACGGCTTTATCAGTGCCGCCACCTGCGCAACTGTACGCGTCGCCTTGGGGGTGGCATTCAACAGGAGATAGCACACACAACGGAAGAGCAGAAAGTTCACGTAGGGTACGGAGATGAATCGGTGATCACGATGGTCGGCCATGCGCTCCGCTAGCGCAGCAGCAGCAGGCGACAGCTCCGGTGCCGCGTTCGCCAGCGAAGGGGCCGTTTGCGCTTCGATTAGGGCTGCCTCCTGCGCAGCAGCGCGATGGTAGGCGCTCAACGTGGCGTCCTGCGCCATACGAATCCACTCGGCTGTCTCCTCCAGCTCGTGCTTGAGCTGCCCCACTGCTGTCTTCGACAGACCAAGCAGAAACCGCTGGGCTCGGAAGAAGGAGCCACGCGCTTCCTCCAGTGCGGACTGCTGCGCTTCCAATTTCTGCGCTGCCCGCGCGGCGGTATCGTTGCCAGATCCCGCGGCATCCTCCCCTGCCTCATCCTCGCCGCCACCTCGCCCCTCCTTTAACGCAGCCTCCTGGTCTAGCAGCTCTTCCGCCTCCGCTTCCGCCATCTCGTAAGCCTCCCGAAGCTCTTCCTCCGCCGCCTGCTTTACACGCAGGCGAGCCTGAAAGCAACGGAAGCCCCGTTGGATAGTATCCGCGGCCGTCTTCTCCCGTTGTGCCTGCTGCTGCGACCAGCTCTCCTGCATCTCATTCGCCTTCCGCTTCAGCGCCGCGGCTTGAGCGCGTCGCTCCTCCTCTTGCAACTGATGAAGAAGAAACAAGGCCAGGTATTCCTGTGGGTTGCTAGGCTGCGCGGTGACTGTCTCCGCAATGCCCTTCGCCAACAGGCCCCCAACGTGGTTTTTGAGGTAGGCGCTGTCCATTGTGGACACCAGAAACGCAAGAAGAGAAAGAGAGAGAGGGGGGGGCAATGGTGGTGGCAACGCGGTGGAGACCCTCTATATATATATTTACGTGCACGGAAGGCAGCAAAAATTGAGAGAGCCCAAGAGAGGAGGAGCGGGAGAGGACAGAGAGAGATCAGCTTACACACACACACACAACACTCACGCGCACGAATGTATCTATCCACACTGCGTCGTACAGAATGGTTAGACAAGGGAGAAGAAGGGGGGAGAGGGAGACCAAAACAATGAGAAGTGCACCGCGCCTCTATCTGTGAAGCTCATCAAACCCTATATATATATATATATATATATGCAGAAGGAAATATGAAAACGAGGAGGAGAAGGATAGAGAGAGAGGGGAAAAAGGGGGGAAGGATTTCCGTGTCGTGGATCGTTGTTTTCAGTTGAACGGATGATGCAGAAGAGGAAGTCAGCCCGAGAAGGGGAACGGCAAGCGAGAGAGATCCATCCGTAGACGAAGAAGAAGTCCGTCTCGCCAGAGAGAGCGAGAGAGCCCGAGACATGCACACGAAACAAGCGCCTCAAACAGAGCTAGAGGATAGAAGTCGATTCACAAGAAGCAGGAGGAGGACATACAATGCAAAAACGACCTATCCATGCAGAAGATGACCCTCGCTTACGCCGCTGAAGATTTTGAATAGCGATGCAGCACAGTGGGTGGTAGCACACACTAGCAGGAAGAAAAAGAAGAAGGTGGGAGCGGCACAGAGAGTGATAGGCCTGGTATTGCCAAGCTACCCCCACTACTCCCCAACCCCTTCACTTCCTTTTCCTTGCCCCGCCTCGTCGCGCCACCCCGTCTCTGGGCATCGTCCACCTCCCCATAGATCAAAAGGCCCCGAAGTTGTTGCTTGAGGGAAGAGCAAGAGGAAACGAAGGGGGGGGAAGGGGGGGGAGTGAGTGAGCAGCATCCCGCACCTCTTTTTATTGTTGATGATCTTTGTTTCTTTTTTTCCTGCTCTCTTTCTATGTTCTCTCTTCTTCGGTAACTCTTGCACCGTTACATCCTCGCCTTTCGAGAGGGGAGGGAAGGGAGAGGAGAAAATTTGCTGCGAGTTATTCGAATTAGCCATCTATGACCCTGTGCGTATCCCCCTTGCGTAGGCGCGAATACGGGGAGGGTTGTATGCGTGGATGTGTTTGGTGGTGGAAGTGGAATAAGAAACAGTCGCCCCTCCTCTCTCTCTCTCTCTCCATCTCACACAACCACAGTCGTCATGCACGTAGAAATTTATAGAGAGAGAGAGAGAAAGGAAGAGAACGACGTGGGTGGGAACGTCTTTCTGTCGCCGCGACCGTAGAGATGCTCGACTTCACGGCAAGAAACCAGCAGAAATGAATTCCTCGAGGAAGAGGAAAAGGCGAAAGCGACTTCGATGCATCTACGCATGTAAGCACGCGCGTTGCAGTGAAGCATTCTTCTACCGCTGCCCCTCCCTCCCTCCCTCCCTTCCTCCATCGAGACCCTTCCACTATTTCTCGCTTCGTGGGTGGATGTGCCTTCGATCACGGCGCGACATCTATACTCAACCACACACACGCAGGTACGTGTGCGTGATTACGTGCACGGGAGTCACTCACCATGCCGCTCCCGGCGCTGGAGGGGGGAAAAGGGGGTAGAGAATGCACGAAGAGCGAAGAGAAGAAATGAGGTGGGGCAGCAGCACCGCAACGTGAGCCTCAACCGGAAAAGTTCGAAAGTAGATCACCCCACCTTCTCGCCTCCTCGCGCTGCAGCCGCTGGCGGGAGTTCCTCTCTTCTTGAAGCGTCGCCCGGCACTGGCGTTCGTGGCTGCGGGCCGCTTCACGGCGGAAGTCATTCAAGTCACGTTCCTCCTGCTCCGCCACCTGCGATGAGCTGCCGAGAAACAGCAGCGGGGTCATGCCCAGAACAAGGCCCAGCACCATACCCAACGTGTTCCCCGTTTGCGTGGCACGCGAGTAGGAGGCGCTGCGTTGCTGCTCCGGCGTCAGCGGGGGTGGAGTCGCCCTGGTGTAGCGCTCGGCCAGCCCGTGAACCTGAATGCCCGCTACGCCACTGACCACCCCACCGAGACCGGCGGCCGCCATTTGAGAAAGGCCGAGGCTGCCCGAGACAGCGCTGTCGATCGCTCCGCCGGCGAGCACCAGCGTGGTGTTGTCCAACATCCCGAACGCGAGAAAGGGTGGAATGGCCGTCAGGACAATTCGACTGTACGTAGGCCAAGAGATGTGGTCGGGACTGATCGAGGTGGACTTGGAGGAGGAGCTCGCTTGCTGAGATGAGCGCGTGGCGTCGGTGTCAGTAATGGCCGTGGTCTGCGCTCCCGCTACGGCTGCTGCGGAGGTTGGCTGTGCAACGCTCGCTGCGGTACCCTCTCCTGCGCGGGCTGCCTCCACTTCACCAGCGGCGGCGGACGCGGCAGCCGTGATGTCTTTCTGCATCACCTCGATGATGCGGACGCTGTTCGTCTTAGCCGAATCCACAGCTGCGTCGATGGGCTGCCGCGTAGCTTCAGTCGTCTCAGCAGCTGAAGTCACTGAGTCAGTAGGAGTGGGAGTAGTGGCCGTGAAAGCAGAATGGGTGAACGAGCACCCCGTCGGCGATGCTGCAGCATCGGCAGCGGGAAGTGCTGACGAAGTGGTAGAGGTGGTCGCCTCCACATCGGCCGGGCGCGTCTCGTGCGTCAGCTCATCTTCATGGCGTCGCTTCGCCGAGGTAGAAAGGGCCATCTGCCGCACCCACGCATCGAACTCTTTCGATGAAATAGAGTGGTCCTTGTCCGTGTCCGCGGCCTTCACCTGCTCCGCCACGTCGTCGTAGTTCTCACCGAAGTATTCGCTGGCAGTGCCCATGATGAGCAGCAGTCGGCGACTCTCCGCGGAGAGCTGACGCAGCAGCAGCGGCCCCAGAGAAGGATCGCTACTCAGTAGTTCGGAGAGCACATGTGCGACCTCCCGTTTATGGCGGTTTCGAAAGGGGCTCGTCGAGGAGGTGACGCGCACGCTGTGAGCGGTGACGGGGCCAACGGTGAGCGCAGCTCGTTCGGAGGATGGGGAGCGCGTCACATCGGCACTGCCGCTGCCGCTGCTGCGGCCTTCCACAGAAGCAGCTGGGATAGAGGAGACGCTATGCGGAGATGACGGCGCAGATGCTCGGTGGACTGGTACGGTCGCCGTCGGCGATACTGCCATCAGTCGCATCGGAGTAGGCGCTGCAGGAGAGGTTGGGTCGAACGCGGGGAGTAGGGAAGCGCCATCCTCGGGCACATGGCCCATCGTGGTCCCTCGAGGGGCCGGTGCGGTCGGCGCACTTCCCGCCACCACCTCCTCCTCGTCCTCGTCGTCCTCCTCCTCTCCTGCATCGGCCATCTTTCTTTCTGCCGCCGATGTGGCGTTAGTCTCGTTCACGAGGGCCCAAAACTTCGGTCGCTTGTTTCGAATCCACGAAACGGACGTCGATGCCGCCGCTGGCGTCGCAGCACTCGGTATGTCGATGGTGTTGGTCCCTGCTTCCGTGTCGAACACGGTGGTCGTCGTGGTAGCTGAGGCAGAGCTCCCTCCTGCATTCATGTAACCAGAAGCGCTGTTGGCGGTGCCGCTGCCGCGGTCGTGGTGGTGTCCGCTTCTGCCAGCAACGCCTCCTCCCGGAGCAGCCGTAGTACGGAAAAGTACGCTACCTCTGTCGCCCGTCGCATCCCCCGGAGCCGCTGCCGTGGAAGGGAAAGGATTAGGAGCGCCTCCCCCGACGCGCCTGTCAGGAGCTGCCTTGGCGGTGAGCGACAACTCCTTCCCCCTTCTGGCGCGCTCCGCTTTCGCCCGCTCTGCCTCTGAGAGCGCCCGTAGCGCGCTGCGCAGTCGCTCCGTCGTGGCTGCCAGCGACGCGCTTGTCGCCGCTAATGACTCCGAAGGAGAGCAAGAGGGTGCGACGTTGGCAAGCCCCGACGGCGGGGCTTCGGCAGCCGCTACGGGAGGCGCCATCGGTGCATCCCCCGCCACCATCTTCATTGATCGCGTGGGTTCTCCGAACGACGCCCCTGCGCCCGAGAGAATCTCTGGTGCGCCACGCAAGGCCTCCGATGTCGAGAGTTGACGCATCGCTCGCAAGTGAACGGGGGCACCGGCGAGCCGAAGTCGCCACCTCCATAAGTACGTCGGCGTCCGCTGCATCTGCATGAGAGGCCAACCGCAAGGTGCGGGGGGGGGAGGGGGGGGGGGGGGGAAGTAACAGCTCCTGTCCTTCTCTCTCTCTCTCTCTCTCAGAATAAAAAGTTTTTAAAAAGATGAAGAATCAGCACTCACAACGGCGAGAGAGCGGGTAAGCACAAAGAAAGAGTTTTTTATGATGTAATGGAGTATCCTATCATGCAGCGATGATGAAGAAGAGAGAGTAGGTGAGGAATGGGGGAAAGAGGGCGGGAGAGGAAGTCATCTACGATGGTTCTACTACACCAACCGTATCTCCGTGTGTGTGTGTGTGTTCCAAGAACGGGGTAAGAAGAGCAGGAGGGAGCAAAAAGAGAGAGAAGGGGGGCGGAGAAACAAGACGTGACGTATCGGCCACCAGACGAAGAAGATAAAGAGAAGAGGTCGAGAAGTACGCGAGCCGGAGTTGTTGAGTTTACCTCAGAAAAAAGGGGGAGAAAGGAAGAGTCAGGACAGGGTGAGAGCGCCCGATAGAGAAAGAGAGAGAGAGAGCAAACGAAGGATCAACGTTATGGTGGACGGTTGCTCAAATAGAGGCTACCCCAACCGCACCCCGTATACATCGCTCCCTCCCCCCCCTCCTCCTCCTCCCTATCCCTATCGCATCGTGGCGATCCCGGGGAAGGATGTCAAAGATGCGAAGGTGGAAAGAGGGCATGATTCGCTGCTTCGCTTTTCCCTCCCTCTTGAGTGCCTGTTAATGTAGGGCCACACTCCTCTATGATTATTATTTCATTGAGGCCCACTCCTTTCTCAGAGTGATGGAGAGGAAGATTGTGTTTCATCTGCCAGCGTCTCCGTCTCTCTGTCCTTTTTCTCCCACCTTTCCATCTTTTTTGTGGCGGTGGTGGTGGTGGCCCTTTCCTTCGCTTTTTGCGTTCTATTCGGGATGGGGGGGGGGGCAAAGTACGTCCGTGGGAGACTCCACCACGTAGAGAAAATCATAGATGTATATATATATATATATATATATATATATATATAGATGTAAGGTAGAGGAAATATATATATGTTGATGCCCACCATCAGCGCCACCAGGTCCCTTCTTGGCCTCTCTTCCCTCTTTTCTTTCTGTGCCTTCGAGAACGTTCTTCACCGTTGCCTTTTGCTTTCCTGTGCGTAAGAATCATAGCGGTGAGGGAGGAAGGGAGGGGGGAGAGGCCCTTGGGTGTACCTGTACGCGTGGGCCGTACGCCAATAGAATTGGGATGTCGCACCGTGCCCAAAGAAAAAGGGGGGGCCGAGAGAGATACGGAAGGACGGAGAGGCAAGAGGAGGAAGGGAACGCAGCAACCGAGCGGTTCCCTCTCTCTCTCTCCTTCCTGTACAGTACGTTGCACCCCGCTACGAGGAGCACAGAGAGGCAAAGAAGAAAGAGGGGGGGAGGAGGTAGACCTCTCACGATGGACATCGTAGAACACTCTTCCTCCTCCCGCTCTCCACCAACAGATACACACACACACACGTGTGTATAGAAAGATGAACAGGAGGGGGCGGCGCACCATGAAAGAGAAAGGGGAAGAAGAGCCACCAAGTCAAGGCGTGTGTGCATGCGCGTGGACAGAGCGAGGGAGGGAAGAAGAGAGAGAGGGAAAAGGCAAACGAAAGACGGGGAGGGAGGGAGGGGAGCGAAACTGAAAAAGAGAGTACGGAAAGAAAAGAAAGATAAAGATGAAGCATCGTGCACCAAACAGAAGGAGCGGCTGCGAGAGAGAGAGAGAGAGAGAGAGAGAGAAAGGGAGGGAGGAGGGGGAAGGAGGGCAGAAGGGGACTTCTCCTTCGCTGCTCTACCTTCCCGTTCGGGTGTTGAGCGTCTGCACCACCATCCCCCTCTCCCTCTGGTTCTCTCAAAGCTTGAGGGGGAGGGAAAGGGGGGGGGGGGATGAGAACGAAAACATAGGGGAGGGTACAGGAGGAAAGGCAGCGGGATGGAAACAAACAAAAGGCGCACCGGAGGCACTTTCGTATAGCCGTAGGGTTCATTGCGTGGAGCCCCCGTTCCCTCTACCCCTTCCCTCCCCCTATTTCTCTCATAGCGGCATCGCAGCAAAGCAAGCAAACAGGGGGGGGGATGGGGGATGAGGGATGAGAACGAAAGCGGAAAAGCCGGAAGACGGAAGCGCAGAGAAGGAAGAGGAAAGAGGGGGGGATGAAGGACGGCCCACCACCAACGAGGCCACTTCCTCCACCGCCCACCCCTCTCTCCTCTCCCTTCTCTGCGCTTCCGTCTTCCGGCTTTTCCGCTTTCGTTCTCATCCCTCATCCCCCACCCCCAAGAGAAAAAAGCAAGCACTGCAATATATATAGAGAGAGAGAGAAATGGATCTCAACCCTCTCTCTACCATGGGTGCATCCACTAGGGAGGGGGGGAGAGATAGAAGGGGATGCAGGGACATGTCGACTGTGCAAAACACACAACACGCACAATTTTCTTTGCGCTTTCTCTCCCCTCCCCCCCCCGATGAAGATGTTAGGTATTTCCATAAATGAAAGACGATGTTGTGAGTGTTCAAGTTAAGTTAACTATCAAAACTTTTTTAAGAAAAAAAGGGATTCACGTCGGCGCACGCTCGGATGGCGGTGCATCGGTAGACCCATGCACAAGTGTATGTATACGTATGTACATATACTTCGGTGGTCTTTCGTATATTCACAGGGGGGGGGATGTTTACAGAGCTCAACGCCATCCCCTCCTTCTCCGGGGGCGCACGGCTCTCCACCACCAGCGCAGATGCCGAGGGGACCCTAGTATAAAAGCTGTCACAGCACCGCATCGATTTTGCGCGGGCACTAGCGTAGTAGAGGGGGGGGGAGGGAGGGAAGTCGTAACCACCACCAGCTAATGGAGGCGACATAGACACGTACAAAAAAAAAAAGAAACCGCTCCCGCTCTCTTCCACCAGGATAAGCACGGCCATCATCACCACCACTGCTGCAAGACAGCACGGGTGCGCCAGTCTTTTCCAAGCGAAGAAGGAGGAGAGGAAGCGCGAGGGGGGGGGGGGGGGGAATAGACGAATAGAATCGAAGCAAAGAAAAAAGTCAGAGGAGAGCGAATACGAAGAGAAGACGAAACAGGAAAACAGAATAGAGAGAAAAAGATGAAGTGGAAGCAAAAAAAAAAGAGGGGAGGGATAGACGCTGCACCATTTTTTAAAAAAAAGGTTGAGGTGCAGGAGTGAGGAAGAAAACGAGATGGGCGAAGGAAAGTTAAGGGGAGAGGAAAGCAAGGAGACGAAAGGGAGACCAAGGAGGAAAGCGGAAGGAGTACGAGAGAAGGGACAGGTTGGAGGAGGAGAGATGTAGGGAGCCACGGCACATAGATACACACACACACACACACACACACGCACAGAGAGAGAGATGGGCAGCGATACAAATGGATCTGCATCGGTACACGACAGTGCGTGATGATAACATCTTGATCCCTCCCCCCTTCTCAGACTCCCTCGCCCTATCCCTCCCTTTAAGCCGCTCGCTCCACCACCACCACCCCCTCGTATTCACCCCTCAAAACGGATAAGAAAAAAGGGAGGAGGCACAGAGCCTTAGGGAAGGGAGGGGGAGTCCACATCGTCCGCAACGAATCTATTAGAGAAGGAGTGGGTGTGGGAAGGACCTGGAGTTGAGGCACTCTCTGGCTGACCGCCTGACGAGCCCCGTAGAGTATCCATAGCTGCCCGGCCGTCGAGTAACCGCTTCTCTCCATCCGCCCTCACCCCACCCACCACCGGTTCGAGCAATCAAACGTCAGCAAATCGCTGATGCCGCAACGGAGGCTGCCTCCGACCGCCCTGCCGCAGCCGCGGACCCCTCATCCACCTTTTGCTTCCTTCGGATTCCCCACCGTTGACGAGGCCTTCACCACTGCCGCGGGCCAGCAGCAGGAGCCTAGCCGCGTGTTCTGCCGGCTGCGAGGCCTCTAACGTTCGCTGTGCTGAAGCGTCCTTCCGGAGGAAGGTCCTTGCCAGAGCCCCGTGCCTTGGGGGTGGGGTAGGCATGCACGCAGCACCCTCACCCCCGTCGCCGCCTTTGCTAGCCCTTGTCGTCGACGGGGAGAGAGGGAGGGAAAGAAGGGGTGGCAGCGCCACTGGCATGTGCCCCCAACGTTCGCTTGATGGCTTTTTCTGGGTGGGCTGTGTTGTCAAGGCTGGAGAGCCGCGGCAGCCCCAGTGCACGATCCTCTCCACGTGATCCTCTTCGGTCACAAGCTGCCCTTGGTGTCGAAGGATGGAGGAAGCCCGACTCTGGCGCGTGGCAGGGTCGCGGCGACCCCTCCCCCCCCGAAGCCTTCCGCCACCCTCTCCTGGGGGTGGAGGGTGCGGCACGGGCACACTGCCACGCCCTGCAGCCGCATCTCCGCGCAACGAAGACGGCGCAGCCTCCGCCATCATCACGACCGAGTCTGCATGACTCGCAGCCTCGATAGTTTTGGGGCGTGTGGGCCTGTATGTCACTTCCGGTGTGAATGCCGTATCGACATCAGCGCCTGGCTGTGCATCGAAATGCGGCGTCGCCAACGTTGTCCACGTGTTGCACAGCATCTTACCCGCGCATCCATCGCTATCCAGGAGCCGGCTCGTGTACAGGGATACACTTCGATCCTGTACAACAGGTCGAGCGTCGATGGACTCACTGGAGGCGACGGGAAAGGGGCAGGGAAGGCATGCGAACTGCTTATTGAGCATCGCACTGGTTAACTCAGTACGCTCACTGCTGACGCTGCAGCTGCCGCGGCTCTCCGCCTGGGTGACGCGCCCCAAAAGAATGAATGGAGGGAGGGACATCGACGACAGTGAGGTGGAGGGGCTGGCTGGCCGCTGCACTAGTGGAGCGAGTGGCATGACTGCAAAAGTAGAAAAAGGGGTGCTCCCAATCTCTCTCTGTGTGTCTGTCTGTCTCTCTGTCTTTGTCTGTCCGCTGTGCGGGTGAAGACAAGCGAAAAGAGATAGAGTGGAGAGTGGAGAAAAGAAAGGAGGGGCCCACGAATAGATAACGACAACCCCCCCCCCAACGCCAAACCTCAGGAGGGACGAGGGCGAGAAGGAGGTAGAGGAAGTGTCGAAGAAGGAGCGGCAACTACGGCGTTCCTGCCTAGAGAGAGAGAGAGTTTGGGATACAGATCCAATAAGCATATATATATATGAGGGAATGAAATGGGACGTCAACCATGGATGCGTCTACGTAGGCGATAAGTGATGCGGCGTGGGTGGAGAAGGAGCGTGTTGAGGGATGAGTAAGGAGGAAGGAGGAGCCAACATGAAAGAGATAGAGTCCTGGGAAGTAGTGATGAAACAGGCCACACACCCCACCTCGTCCCTCCGCTTCTAAAGAGAGAGAGAGAGAGAGTCTGTGCGTGTGCGCGTGCATCAGAGAATGCGAGGGGAGAGGAAAACAAGAGCTGAGAAGGATTCAGCATAAGGGAGAAGAGGGGAGAAGGGAGAAAGAAGTTCCTACGAGTTTGAGACAGCTTCTTCCTCCACACCGAACAGCCCAGGGCGGCTCACCCGCATGCCGTTGCGAGGCCTATTACGCATAAAAAAAACCTGCACTCGCATGCCTCACCTCCTGGTCCCGTTGTAGCGTATGAGATGGTGAGTGCGTGGGCCCCTCTCTCCCCTCCCCACTTTATCTTTATGGATCCATTTCGTCTGCATGTGTGTGTGTGTGAAGGGTAAACGGAAAGTTGGGAAGGGGGGGGGGGTAGAGATGCGAAGAGGGTGAGAGGTTAGTGAAAGCGTCTGCTCAGCAGCAAGAGCGTGTGGCCATGTATGTACCACACGAGCACACACACACACACGCATATATATATATATATACGTACCGTTCACATCGTGAAGAGGATCAGAAAAAAGGAGAGAGGGAGAGAGACAACATCCAGTAGTTTCTGAAGAAAGTCCTTCGTATCGGCGTTGGTGTTCCCTTCACGGCGAACATACAAACACGCACATACGCTCAGCAACATGAAATAAATAAAAGCGTGCCTAAAAAAGCTGAAGTTCATTCCACTCTTTGCGCTGCCTCTCCAACTCCGCCGCAAGAGCTGCCTCCTCCTTCTCCTGCTCTTCCTTCTGCCGACGTCGTCGCGCTGCTTCTTCGCCAAGTCGCGCAGCCTCGAGCTGCTGGTCACGCAGCGCTTCCATCCGACGCTTCTGAAGACGCTCCTCGGCTGTCATGTTACCCTCACTGAGCTCACCCGCACCGCTGCTAACGCCAGCGAATGTTTTCTCTGCCGCTGCCTTCAATGCCACCTCTTTCTTACGCTGCTGCTCAAAGGCCACGCGGAAGCGCACCAGCTTCCTCTCATCCGCCAACTCTTTATGTGCCTTTTCAAACACGGTGAAGGCGGCCTCGACGTGGGGCAACTGGCACTTGTCTGGGTGCAGCGCCTGGGCCATTCTACGATAGCGGCGATCGACATCCGCGACCGTGCAGGTGACAGGGTCGACATCAAGGATGATGAAGTAATCGGTTGACTTGCACTGCAGCACGCGACGTATCTCGGCCGCTTTCTGTGCGTCGCTAGAAAGCCCGTTGGAGGCCAGCTGGGTGAGAGAGCCGAACGCGATCGGGGGGAGGCCGGCCTCCGCCTCGCGAGAGCGCTTCTGCCCTGCCGCCGTGCCCGTCGCACCGGTGGTGTTTGGCGTAGACGACGACGAGGTGGTAGGAGAAGGAGCAGTAGCACCAGTACTACTACCTCCTCGCGGAGTAGGCAAGGGTCCTTCTTCTGCAAGTCGATCCTGTTGCTTCTGGTAAGCCCGCTTTAGGTGCAAGAAGACCACCTCCTGACTCAGCGACTTGTGCACCTTCTCCGCCGCGTGGAAAGCATCAGCGGCGTTGGGGAGGGCGCACTTATCGGGATGCAGCAGCAGCGCGATGCGGCGGTACTGGCGGTGGACATCCCCCAATTCGCAGGTGGCGATGTCCAACTGAAGGAAGTCGAAGAGACTCGCCTTGCGCGCCTCACACGCCAACAAACGCTCAATTTCCGCCTCCTGTTGGGCCGTACTCATCTCTCTCTCTCTCGGGGGGGGGGGAGAGAACGTGGCTCCCACACACCCACACACGCTCCGACGTGGAGAAGCAAAAGGGAGAGAGAGAAAAGGTAAGGAAAGCTGAGACTCCACTACGTGCAAAAGCGTAGTTTGGCACTAGAGTAGCGGTGGCGGGAAGGGAAATCGAGATGTGGATGCGTGAGCCAGTGAGGGGGGGGGGGAGGAAACGCGTACAAAGAAGAGAGAGGAAGAGATATGACGGATGGGAGAAGAGGAGGAGGGAAGGAGGATGGGAGATAGCGATGATGCACCATTTGTACACACGCATATATATATATATATGTATACATTGGGCAGAGCCAGCAGCTGCAACAGGGAGTGCCCGCGCTCACCTCTTTCTGCACGAAAGAGAGGGGAGAGGGAGCTGAGGGAAGCCGCATCATGAGCGTGAATTTAAAGGGCATTTCGTTTACTCGGAGGGGAGAAGGGAAGGAGAGCCGGAGGGAGGGAGGGGGGGGGGCGCATCCCGCATACTCAGCGCCACGACGAGGAGAAAGCTGGTGTGAGAATTGATGCACTATGGATTGAGAGAGAGAGAGAGAGAGAGCGTGTGTGAGGCAGAAAGAAACATCGATATACGCAATGCGAGGCAGAGAAGAAGATGAGATTCAAGGGGAAAGAAAAATGGAGCGCAGGGCGTGCCGTTGCTCAACCCACTTCACAAAGCAGAGAAGAAACATTCAATACTGTGCCACTGAGAGTGGGTGCGTAAAAGGAGGAGGAGGAGGGTCGACTGGAAACGGAAAGAAAAGACGGCCACTGCGATGGCGCTTCGGAAAGAAAGAGAGAATGAGGAAAGTAAAGGCGGAATTGTGCCTCTCTCTCTCTCTTTGAACCAAACAAAAAAAATCTTTTCCTCACGCTTTGCGGTGTGTGGTCACTCCCTCCTCCCCACGGGAACCCTTTGGAGGGCCCCAGACGCACGCACCCCTCCTTTTCTCCATCTCCGCCCATCCCGCACCACAGCCTCACCCTGAGGGTCGTTGCCGTCCCCCAGCACCGCGCCCCCCCCCTTCCCTCTACCTTTCTCTCATTCCTCACGTCCCTTTCTCTTCTTCTCTAAAAAAGATTCGCAGATGTAAAGATCTGCCGCAACACCTGGGGCAACACATCGGTCCGCATACACTCGTAGCCGTGCCCGGCGGGGAGCTGCTGCTGCAGATGCGACGCCTGCGCCCCTAACGTAGCGATAAAGATGCAGAACATCTTCACCTCCGGCTTGCTCAAGATAATCTCCGTCAGCTCGCGTGGTGTGATGCCGTACTGGCGCAGATTCGCGTCGCTGATCACGAAGACGAAATAGGCATCCCCCTTCTCCTTCGTGACCAACTCGATGCTCTGCCGCATCGCCTCGACCGTGTTGTCGCCAGACCAGCAGTACTGTGCATACGCCAGCATTTTCTGGCAAACGATCATCCGTTCCTTCTGATTGGCGGGCGGCACACCAAAGTTCACGAGCGGGATGTGGTCGCTGTCACCGTTGTGTCCGATCATGGCGTAGTCCAGCTTCGACTCGAACCCAGCGAAGGCCTCCATGATCATGATGGTGGTTTCCAACAGCTTCGTCAGCCGCTGATCGGTGCCGTTGAAGCGGTACATACTGGCACTCACGTCCAGGACGAATACGAGGCGCTTCTTATACTTCTGCTGGAACGGACTCGCCTCTTTCGAGTTTACCCGCCGTTTATACAAATTTCGCTCGCCCACGATGCCCTCCACTAATTTCTTATCGTCCCACACCCCATCAGTCTGCCCTGTTACCCACACCCGCTCCCCTTCCGCTGCTTTCAGGCCCATGAGCAGCGACCGTAGCTGGGCCACTGCGGGTCGCACCCGCTCGCGGAGGCTCTGGTACTGCTCGTACTCCTCCTCCGTCATGCCGATGCTCTGCAATCGCTCCTTCAGCGCTTCTCGTCCCATCTTACGGGCCTCCTCCAACAAGTGCCTCGGCACCTTGCGCTTCTCCTCCGAGGATACTTGATGCACTGTATTGCCTTTGTCGAGGCGGTAAGGGCCGACCAAGCCCCCAAGTCCCGCGGTATCCGTGCCGCCAGTGCCGCCAGCCCACGTGTTACCTCCGTGGTGCTCCTTATCGTCGACCTCGCCATGCTTCAGCGTCCCAGAAGGCTGCTTGTGAGGCTTGCTATACGTCATGGGGAACTCCTTCACGGCTTCTGCGCCATCCTCAACGGTTGCGGCGTCGCCCACGGTGGCGGGGTTGCCGGACAGCAGGGAAGTCCACTCGGAGTACCGCTGACGCAAGCGGTCCACATCAATATCGGCGACAGAGAGACGTTGGGCAGCCCCGTCCCATGCAAACACAGCGCCGTTACGGCTATCCACCGTCCATCGATCTGTGGCAGCAGCTGCGGTCGGGGTGGTAGGGAGCGGAGTTGCAGCCCCGATAACCGCAGAGAGAGAAGCGAAAGTGCGTTGTGTTCCATGTTGTGTGTCGATCGCTGTGACAGCGGTGCCGTCTGTCGGGATCTGCAGTAGTTGATGACGCGCTACGTCGATGAGGACGTTGTTGCGTACCGGCACCGCGGTGTTCATTCCTATCCGGTAGTGCCGCAACTGTAGTCCCCTGGCCGATGTGCCCTCGACACGAGCGTACACCACATCGTCGGTGGAAAGGCGACTCGCCTCGCTGCCGTGCGTCGACGCCCCTGCGGAAGCGGGGCCCCCCCTTACTTGCCATATGGACCCCTCTAAATCCACAGGAACGAGTACGCCGCTGCCCACAGCTGTGGCATCGCTATCGCCGGCTCTCCCCTTTGTCTCCACAAGTTCCAGATGGTCGGCATCAGGAACAAGAGGAAGGAACGTCGCTTCCGCTGCGTTTCCAGCCGTAACAGCCACTTTGAGGATGCCACCACCACCGCGGCGGGGAGGCGGCGCAGTCGGTAGCGACGACCCCAATCGACCCTCCTCGCTGCCGACAGCATTCAACTGCACAAAGGCCATCCCGTTCCCCACGAAGCGCAGTGACTGCACCGGCTGCGGCAGAGTGACCTTCACGATGCACCCTTGCTGGAGTAAGCAGCACTCTGGCGAGGACGATGCCGCAGAGGCGAAGCACACGGTTCCATTCGACGCGCTGACGTCCAGTATGCGCACCTTGGAGGTGCCGTCGTTTGACGCTGTCGGGGATCTGATAAACCGCGGAAGAGGGAGAGGGAGGACAGCGCCAAGGGCCTCGGTTGTGCGAGAAGGGGTGCCACTTGCTGCTGCTGCTGTTGCTGTGATACTCTCTGAGGTCTGGGGCGACATGAAAAGGTCTGGCGACGCACCGGCGAGCACGTCGATCAGCACAGAGAGACCCGTCAGCTTTGATGAAAGCAGCAGGATCGCCTGCGGTGCCGCATCGGCTGCCAGACCACTAGGGTGCAAAAGGCAAGCACCTTGGACAGGGGCAGAAAACATCGCCAGCGAAGGCGGCCACACCACCCTGCTCCTCGTTGACGGCGACGAAGATGAACTCGCTGAAGCAGGTGTGTCCCTCTCACCGTCGGCGCCCCAACACCACGGCACATGATGCGAGGCCATACAGAGGCTCGTAAATACGAACGGCAGTACCTCGTCTGCGCTGGTTGCCGCCCCCACCGCCGCCGACGCCGTTGCCAGCTCTGCCGCGTAGTGCGTCGTGACATCAACAAAGCGAGCGTGACCCACCGGCCACAGAGCCGTATCCGTGATGAGGCCCCGCGGGTCGAAGGAGGAAGAGAGGGCCGGCAAACGGACGGTAACCACCAAGAGGCGATGCAGCGGTGCGACAAACCGACCGGCCCGGGGGCTCTTCTCTTCCTCGCGTGGAACGGCAGCGCTGGCGCTGGAGGCCGTCCGTTGGCGCAGCAGGAGCACGGAAAGCAGGGGAGGGGTTTCCGCCTCCCTCTCGGCTTGCCCCCCGACGGCTGTCATGCTGAGAATTCGATCGGTACTCGGATCGACGAAGGGCAGCATCGAATGACCGGTCCACTCCGTGAAAGCCCCTGTCCACTCCGTAGCAGACGAGGGAGAAGAGGAGGGCGAGAAAGCAGGAGGAAAGAAGGCCTCGGTGGGGTACGTGACGTGCCATTTGGAGGCATCCGTGGCGTCGGGGGCATTGAGGCTGACCGAGTGCGGCTGCTGTGACTGCTGCCGTGATGGTGGTGGGCCCGAAGCTGCCTCTCGACTCCCCTCCGCGGCGGTGGCAAGAACCGTCGCCACAACTTGTGACTGATCCCAATCGACCGTGGCGGGTAGGGGAAGGAGGGAGGCGAACTGGTCCGCCGTGGTCAATGTCGCCGACGTCGCTCTGTTCACGGACGCCACGGCAGACCCTGGGAGGGGCACCAGCTCCTCCAAAGGCTGCAGTGGCGTCGGGTGTCCAGCCCGGTACGGCTTCAGCCGTTGAAAGCCCCCATGTTGCAGCATGGGCTGGAGAAAGTGGGCGAGAGCGCGTCGCACGAGCCGTAGGGCATTGTCGTCACAGGCGTCAAAGTTGAACACGTTGTTGAGGGCCCCATAGACGCCGTCCTGTGGGAAGCGAGCCATGTGCTTTACCACAGCTATCAACTCTCGCAAGGAGAACGGGTAGGTCAAGTGTCCTTGCGTGAAGGCGCTTTGTAGCTCGAGGAACACAAGCACCAGACTTTCCAGCAGCGGGCGGGGAAGGTTAGGCGCGTACGCGGTCAAGACCCGCAGTTGCGAGTCTGCGTCTGGGTTGCCCATCACGTAGGCAGCAAAGAGGTCGCCACACTCGCGAAAGAAGTCATTGCCGTGAAACGGGAAGCCTGGTGGGTTGGCCAAAACGATGATGTGGAAGTCTGGATGGATGGCGATGCATTGAGAAGTGGATGCCGGTGCCCCTCGGGTGGCGACCACGGGAGGCGCCTGCGTGGGATCACATATGAGACGGCCATCGCCAAGCCGCATCTCCCGATCCTCGATCAGCCCTTTCAACACCTGCACCACCTCCACCGGAGCCTTGTCGATCTCATCCACCACGAGGCAGTGGCCTTGCTGCACTGCCTTGACCAAGGGCGAGTCCTCCCACACCACCTTGCCAGCCTCCACCGTAGGATTGATGGTGAGGCTGCCGACGGTCGTGTCGCGATGAAGTTGGACGTAGTGCCGTGGAATACCCAGGCGGGACAGGAACGCATCCACCACCTTGTTCTTCCCCACACCTTGGTGGCCAATGAGCAGAATGTTGCTGCCCATGGCGTACTGTTTCGCCAACCACGCCAGCATCGACTCATGGACGGGGTTGATGTGAAACCCCGTCACGAAGGGCACGAGGGCCAGCTCCTTTTGGGTGTAGGCACGAGAAAGCTGAAGTACGGGCTCACCGTTGACCGACCACAGACGGGTGACATTTGGCGGCAGTGATGTGGTGGTGGTGGGGAGTGGGGGGAGAACAGCGCAAGAGAGCATCTCGTTCGTGTCCGGCGCTGTCGCGGTCGAGGCTCCTGCCGCCCCACTCGTGTGGATCGAGGAGGGGCCAACGAACCCAGTAAGCCCACAAACGTGCAAGGCGTGCTGCACTTTGGTAGCCGCGACGCCCGTCAGGAGGGGTAGCAGCAGCGTATTTCGCACGCTGGCCTCGAGTTGGGAGGGATAGCGCACCGCGGAGCGGACCAGCTGGCGCAATTGGCGCAAGCTGAGCTGCGGCATCTTGCTGTCCATTGAGTGCAGCTCGTCCAGCTCGTTGCGCAGGCGCAGCAACTTCTCCACCACCTCGTCTCTGTACCGCTGCCCCGTCGATGTTGCCGCACCGTTACCTCGCCAGGATTCGGATTGCACGGTGTGCGCCTCCGTTTGCGCGACCTGACGCAACACCGGTCCAAGCGCATCTTCTCCCGCTTCTGGCATCGCCACGATGCGAAACAGTGTCGTGAGATCTGGGGTGATAAAGAAGTCGCGCCTGCTCGAACCGCCCGTGCCTCCGCCACCACCACTCGACAGCGGCATGGGCGGTCGAGCGGTGGCCACCACGCGGAAGCACGGATGCACTGGGAAGATAGCGCGATCACGCATGTCATCGTCACTCGGCCGCCAGAGCACCTCTCCGGTGTAGGAGTCGCGCCGTGTCAGCTTCTCCTTCAGCAACTCATAATCCTTGGGCGGACGCAGAATGGTGCCGTCCGCGAGCACCGCTGATTGGTCTACCAGCAGCTGCTGCAGGGATGCCAACATCCCACTCGGTAGCTTATCCATGCCGTCAAGCACGACAAGCTCCCCGTAGATAGCAGCGTGGAGCAGCGCAGACGCCTGCCATGTTGTGTTGCCCGTCTTCGGGTCCGTCCTCCGCTGCTGGAAGAGATCCTTATGCGTCATGTCGGCATAGAGGTGCATCGTGGACATGGAGGGGTAGCCTAGAAGCCGGCCGAAGGCGCGGACCATGGCGGTCTTCCCACAGCCGGTGGGGCCGAGGAGGCACAGATGTTGCCGACTCGCGTGCACCTGCAGCATCGTTTGTAGAATATGATAATGCTCCGTGGTGAAGACGGTGGAGGGGGCGGCGGTGGTGTAGAGATACGAGGCTACCGAGCGCGGCTCTGCACGAGCTGCGTCGCGTGCAGTGTGCTGATCAGCGTTGACCGTGGGCGAGGGAAGCGCTTCGATTCCCATGAAAATTTTCAGGGTGTAGGTGCCGGGTTGTCCGGGTTGAGTCGCATCGTAGGCTGCCGTAGCCACCACCGCCTCGCCGACCACCACTGGCACGCCCGAGAAGGTGGCTGTCGATGTCATAGGGCGAAGCTGCAGAATGTAATTGCAGATCTGTTGTACCGGCAGCGGGATGGGTGATGCCGATTCTTCCGCTGACACTAGTTGCGCGGAGCGGACGTAGCGGCGCGCACCCGCCGCGTCATGCGCCTCCTCGCTCACCGCTTCCACGTCTCGGCCCTGAACCACCGCGCGCAGGCGGTCACTCATGCGCGGTGCCTTCGCTGCGGGCTCTCCCAGCAATGCTTGGCGGTGCCGTGACCTTTGCTTTGTGATTTCTGCACCAGCAGCGCGGGAGCCACGGGCGGCAGTGGTGGTGGCAAGCAGCAGCAATGGGGGATAGATGTGGCAACGGTGCAGCACCTCTGCATACTGCGCCATACAGCGGTGATATTCCTCCACGTTGGCGTACCCGGTAGCCACGCCACCGCCACCGCTGCGGGTGAGCTGGCGAGCATAGTAAGGCCATGGAAAGCCTCGCACCACTGCCTCCCCCACCGGTATATCCGGGAAGAGAGCGAGTTGCTGCCCAATGGTGGCGAGAGCCCAGTGGCCGACAATCTGGAGTGGACTGTTAGTGGCTACGGCAGCTTCACAGCCGTCGCTGCTCACGCTGGCGTTTTCATTGCTGTCCGTTGCCGCATCACCATCCTCATACAATCGCTCCACTACCGCATCACCATTGGCGTACGCGGTGACGTTCTGGTTGCTACCGCGGTGGTGGTAGTGGTAACGCGACTGCCTCGTTGCTGGCGGGGTTGCCGTGCTCCTCTTCGGCCCACTAAGCTGGAAGTCTCGTGTCGCGTCGTTGATGGCGGTGATGGCGGCGCGCAGCTGCACCACCTGCGCAAAGCGCTTCGACTGTCTCTCCTGTAGCTCCAGCACAACCTTCGATCGTTTGTAACTTTTGGCATCCTCGCGGCCGACGGCGAGGCTCGAACCGAGGCTCGAACCGAGGGTCGCGAGGATGGAGGATGAGGATGACATCACGGGCAAAGGGGTTTTTACGTAAAGACACTGGAAGCGCGAGCGCAACGGGGGGTCGAGTGGGTTACCCTCATAAGGGGGCACGGGAACCGTAATGCCAATCACGCGAAACCGCTCTGAAACACGCAGCAGGCCCATCTGGCTGAGCTCCTGCTTTGCTTCAGCGATCAAGGCAGCCCGTTTCGCTCCCCCTCTGGCATCGCCCGATCGCTGTTGCTGCTGCCAGCTCTGCAATTTGGAGGTATACAACTTCTGCAGGAGCGAATCATAACGGGCGGGATGGATGAGAACGGAACCGTTGTCCAGATGCATCTCGCGGTTCTCGAGGAGGTTGTTGATGACAGGCAGCACATTTCGTTCCACTCGCTCCAGTCCCTCCAGCACCAGCAGTTGGCCTTCCACGGCGGCGGCAACAGCGCTTTGATCGTCATACACGAGACTGCCATTGCGAATCTCTCGGCGCTGCTTCAGGTCACTCTCCGTTATGTCACTGTTGAGGTACACCACACGAATTTCACGACGGGTGAGATGACTGTACAGCATCACGAGCCACCGCATAGCTGGCCCAGGGTCGCCCAGGAGGCACATGTCCTGGCCAAGCTGTTCCTTCTGGGCCATCCAGCGAAGATAACTGCGGGTGAGAGGGTCTCGCAATGAGAAAAAGATATTCTCCGACGCCGCGACATCCCCGCTGAGGGATGGCAAGTCGTCCCCATGCGATTCGGCGCTCGTAGGACTCCCCAGAGAAGGTTGGAGGTAGGAAGCGGTCTGATCCACCCCAGGAGTCTCCCATGCCACCCACTCTGGATGGACCGCGAAGTCCGGCACCGGTATCACGACATCGCCGATGGTCAGCTGGGTGCTGCTGCTCCTAGGCGGCAGGGCCGTTCTATCCTCAGACATTGATGGATCGCCCTGGCGCTGATACAACGGCAGGGGCGCCTCTCCTTTGGTATGTCCAGCCTGTTTCGACCGTAACCACTTTGAGACTGTCAACGGTGGAGAATGCCCGACCCGACGCGATGACGTAAGGTGGCTTGCCTGGCACGCTGGTCCACGACAGCTCGGCGTTGCCCCCGACCTATGGTACGTGGTAGCGACAGCGAGAGTTTCAGTGGCGTAAGTGTCACCGACGTTGTAGGTAAAGCAAGTACGATCGATGAGCGTGAAGGGTGGCTCTGCGATAACGCGCAGACCGCGGCGGATCATGGAAAAGAAGCAAAACCTAAAAAATACGAATACACGCGCTTGGGCACGCGAGAGAGAGAGAGAGAGAGACGAGGATGCTCTTTGGTAGTTCAAAAAAAAGAAGTCACGGAGGAGCTCAGAAGAGGGTGAAGGAAAGGGATGGGAAGGATGGGATGGGATGGGACACGCAGGGTGGGGACGGCGAATGTCTTCCCTGCGGATGCGAAAGGGAAGAGGGGGGGAAGGGGTAGTAGAAAGAGGAGGAGAAAATGAAGCAGAAGGATGCAACGTGCGATAAGTGCTCTTATACATAGAGAGAGAGAGAGAGAGATTGCGGAAGAGTTGATCAAGCGAAGAAACAGGAGAAGAAGAGGGGGGCGGAAGAGAGACTGTGGAAGAAACGCAAAAATGGGAAGGAGGGAGAGACCTCACGAGATCTACGGTCCTGCTCATCGCCCTACAAAGGACAGAAGGAGAGAGGATGAGGAGGAAAGAGGGGTATCGTAGATCTCTTTTGAGCATCAGCTATCGAATCTACCTCTTCTTCTCCTCCCCCTCCCACTGCTATCTCTCCTCCATCTACCGCCCAATCTCCCCCCAATCACCACATGCAGAGACCTTTCTTCTCGCACTCGCCGGACACAGATGGACGGCTTGTGTGCACAGGCTCCCTGGGCAGAGGTTCGACAGCTCCATCGAAATGCATCGGCTCCACCCGACACAGCGCCCGTGGTGTACCCTCAACACCGAGAGAGGAGCAGAGAACGACGCCCCCCTCCTCCTCCCTGTGGGAGAAGAAAAGACCAGGAGGGAGAGAGGGGGGAAGCACTCTGAAGATACGTCTCCTCATCTTCCTAAAGGGATGTCCTTATCGGCCATCATCACCACCGCCGCCTAGTCCTTTGTTTCGAGCGCTCGCCTCGTGGCACATGACCGAAGGAGACGAGAAAATGCCACGTGGCCAGGCGAGCGCACAGGCGGTGTGGGATCTTTTCTCTCTCCCCCTTTAAGAAGAAAACGAGAGAAAAAAGGCTTGACCGAGAACAGCGGTGCAAGTTCGAACATTTCTGCGTGTGTGGGAGACCCTCCGCGCTGCCCATGTCCCTGTTACCCATTCGAAACCCCGAAGATGTCCGTCGCGCTCGAGTCAGTTCCGCATTGCCTCCTCACGGCCACTACCCTCTCAACGCTTCCCCCACCCCCTACGCCTTCACCTCCTTTCCTCCTCAAGCACCAACCAGAAAAGGTATCAGAAGGAAGAAGGGTATTTTCCGAGAGAGAGAGAGGTGAACAACGAAAGAGAAAGGACGCACAGACGTCAGCACGTATAGAGACGTACAAGTGCAGGGCAGGAGATTGAGAAATTCCCCCTTGCCCCCCCCAAAAAAAAAGCCAAGAGATAACAGAAGAAGAAAAAGTAGGGAGGAGATGCTAGACCAGTGTCTCAGGTCCGCTTCAACGATAGAGAGAGGTGAACCCACCGTGGAACCAACGGCCACAAAAAAGGGAGGATGCAGGGATGCAGGGGACAGCAAACCGAAGACTGCATTTTGTCGTGTAGTCCTAACGTTTCTTGGCGACTATACTCACGGTCTTTGCCATATATATATATAGAGAGAGAGAGAGAGAGGGAGGGGAAGAGAGGCAACCGAGACGATCGAAGACCACCAGAGGAGAAGAAGTAAAAACGGGGGGAAAATGGGCAGGGTATGTCTCAAATTTGTTTCGCCCTCTCCCCTCTTCGTTTGTTTTGCTTTGACCTTGTGATCGAGGGAATCTGAAAAGGGGGGGAAAGGAGGGAGGGTGGAAGATGCTTAACGGGTGTGCGATCCGAAAAGCCAGCGACCTCCGCTCTTCGTTTATCATCGTTTCTGCGCTTCCAGGGTAGGGAAACGAAAGTGAGTTTGAGACCGAGAAGCGTAAAGAAGGGAAGGGAGGGGGGGGGGGAGGAGGGCGAAAGGGGAGCACCGTCGTGAAAGGAAGAAACTCGAGAATCGCGCAGAGGCAAAGGAAGGGAGAGGGGGCACACCACAAAGTGAAGGTCCAAGGAAGTTTGCAGAAAAACTGTACATCCACTTCCACTTCCACACACACACACACAGAGAGAGAGAGAGAGAGAGAGATCGCATCCCGCCTGTCGACTGAGCCGCTTCATCAAAAAGACACATAAAGAGAGAAGAGCCCTGAGAAAGAATGAAAAGAGACAACACAAGAAGTGGAAAACCAGAACGGGGATGCGGTGCGGCCCCATACCCCTTCGTGTGTGTGTGTGTGTGTGTGTGCGTTATTTCTAGCGGGAAGAAGGGACCATTCCCTACGCCGGACGGCATGCTGCCTTGCGCGAGCCAGGATGGGCGGGAACACACTTGCCTTGCGGAAGAATTTCATAGTGTGCCATACCGCTGCAGTCGCGCGTCGGATAGGTCCGCAGAATGACCTGGTCTACACCGCACTCCACGGCGTACGAGCCTCCAGGGCCGAACAAGTCGCACCGGCCCACCGGCACCTGCGTCTCACTGCAATCCTCCTGACAGTGGTGATCAGCACATAACGTATAGTTTACGACCGTCGCGCTGGGGCTCGGTGGCACCGTCGTCGTCGGGGAGGGCTCGGGGGTGTTACCGGAGACCTTCGCGGACACGGGGTACTCCTGGATCAGGCACTCGTTCGTACCCTTGCGCACACGCACGTAGCCGTCCTCACCCCAGCCGGTGCCCCACGAGTTCTTGATTACCCAGTACGGGATCTCAGCGCTCGTGTTGTACCCCACGAGCAGCACGCCGTGGTTCAGCTGCTGGCCCCCGCACGCCGTCAACACGCCGCTGTGGTACGACATAAACGCGTTCGCGTCCACCGCGATCGCGATGGGCCCGTTCTCCGCGAGCCACGCCGCCATCACGCCCTCATCGCTGTCGATCGTCACGTGGCCGTCAATAGACGCACCCACAACGCGGCCGCTGTCGTCCCCACACGCGGGCGTCGACCCGGTGCTGGACGCGTAGGGGAAGCTCTCCTCCGTGTACACGTTGCCGTTCGCGTTGTCTAGCAGCCAGTCGTACGCCTGCAGCATCAAGCCTCCACTGCACCCCTGGTCCACATCGTCGCAGCTCACAAGCTGCTGCTCAGACAGGCGCACAAGCGGGTGCCCGCCAAGGTACCACTGGGACTCGATGTTGCCGATCGTCGAGAACGCCCAGCACGAGCCGCACGAGCCCTGGTCCTTCACAGGCGACACCGCACCCTCCGCGCGCCAGTCCTTCGCCACGGGCGCCTGCGTCCGGTCAGCCGTCACCTTGCGGTAGTGCTGGCTCGCGAATAGCTTCGCAGCCGTGAAGTAGCCAGCGCCGTTGAGGTAGCGGCTGCGGAATTCCGCCTCTGACAGGTCGAAGAACTTCGTCACCCCGAACTTCGCGTGCGGGTTCTTCGCCTGGTGCTCCCGCATCCGCTCCAGGTTCCGATGGAAGTTCAGCAGGCGCTGCTCCTCCTCCGCCGCCGTCGCGTACGCGCGCCGGTACGCCTGTTTGAACTCCTCGAACAGCCCAGTCACAGGCGCGTCCACGTGCAGCGCCTGCACCGACACGCTCGCCACCGCCAGCAGCAGGCACGCCACGGCGGCAGCAGCAACCAACAGCGCCCTCGACGAGGCCATCGCAATCGGCGGAATCGACGGCGCTCCTTACCTGCGCGGCGCCACAACCTCAGCAGTGCGCTGGAAGCGGGGGGAGGGAGGAATGCGCGGAGAAGAGAATGAAATGAAAATCAAACACGTGAAGGTAGGACGCAAGGAAGCAAAGCGCACAGCTCAAGGCAAAGAAGCAAGAGATACGGAGCTGGGGCGGGGAGATGCCGTGCAACCATGGAGTGCCGCCGCACAGCGTCGTGCAGGGATAAGGGCAGAAGGAGCGAGAGGAGAGGAGGAGAGCGAGGGAGGAGGAGTACGGAGAGAGAGTTCGTGTGTGGAGTGCGAGCGAGAGCAACGTGGGAGAGCGCACCTCTCCTTTCACACGCTCGCAGTGGTGGCGCCGCAGCCGCTACCCACTTCGCACGTCCGGGACGACCAGCCCCCGTGGCACGACCCGAAACCTGCAGCGGAGGTACAAGAGTGAGAGGAGGGAGAGGGGGAGAGCCAGAACTGTATCATGGCAGAGCAGTCGGTGCGCGTGGTAATGGAGGGAAGAGCAACGGAAGAGGAGCTAGGAGGAGCGATACCACCTGCCCCTTCCCTCTCCTCCTCCAGTGCGCTCACCTGTGACGGGGTAGATGGGAATTTCTATCTGCATGAGGATTGGTAGGTATTCGAGCGTGTGTACGTTTCTGCGTGTGTGGGAGACCCTCCGCGCTGCCCATGTCCCTGTTACCCATTCGACACCCCGAAAATGTCCGTCGCGCTCGAGTCAGTTCCGCGTCGCCTCCTCACGGCCACTACCCTCTCGACGCTTCCCCCACCCCCTACGCCTTCACCTCTTTTCCTCCTCAAGCACCAACCAGAAAAGGTATCAGAAGGAAGAAGGGTATTTTCCGAGAGAGAGAGAGGTGAACAAGGAAAGAGAAAGGACGCACAGACGTCAGCTCGTATAGAGACGTACAAGTGCAGGGCAGGAGATGGGAGGAACCTCCCCCTTGCCCCCCCCCCCCCCAATATAAAAAAATGTGGGTTGTGGGAGACGTGCAGTGCGGGCGTGAACTAACAGGGAGGGAAAAAGGGGAATGCGAAACTCTGAAAAAAAAAACTCTGCATGAAAAAAAAAAAGGGAGGGGGGAAAAGGAGCAACGACCGTTACACAGAAAAACGGGCGAAAGGAAAACGAGGGGGGTGCCATAAACAACTCATCATCATCTCCAATCGAAGAGAAGAAGAGAAGAAGACGGCAGCAAGAACAAAACACAGAAAAGGGGGAACGCAGAACACTGAGAGCGGAGAGAGAGATGGGTGAGAGGACTAACTTTCACACGCTGACACAGCCATGAAGAAAAGAAAATGAAAAAGTGAGGGTGGCCCCTCTTCCCATACCTCACACACCTCCCCCTCCCCCTCTTCTACATCTACCTCACCTCAGCCTCCCCCCTCCCTAACACAGCCACCTGGACGATCCTTATATATATATATATTTCAGGGAGTCCCTTTGTTTTCGGCGTGCTCTTCTGCTCTCTTTTCTTCCACAGGCATACCCTCTCTTTTTTTTTTAACCAGTAGAGCGGTGGGGGAAAAAAAAGGGGGGGGCGTGCAGAGAGCGAACGCACACAAAAAAACAAAACAGGAGGGGCCCGGCCAACATTCAACGAAAGTGCAACCACGACGAAGCACCCCACATGCGGATCCAGGGAGAAAGAAGAACGGGAGAGGAGGAAGGGAAAGGGCATTGATCGAACCAACGACAAAGACGGCAACCCCCACGACGAGGTACACCCTAGACACAAGACCCATATCGGACGAAAAGTTAAAAGTGGGGACTGATGGGTGGGGTGGGGGACGGAAGAGAGAAAATATATATATAGAAAACGAGAGCGAGAAGGAGTGCAAAGCAGCACAGAAGGAGAGAAGGGGAAACGGATCGGTGAGGGACACGAGAAGCCCAATAGAGGAGAGAGGAGAAAATTTGATGAAAAAAAAAGAGCTTCACGTGAATGAAAAGAAAAGCTATAGGGCAGCAATAGAAAAGAGTATATATATATATATTCCATTCGTTCGTTTCCTTTGTGTCTTTTCGCATTTGCTTTCGAATTCGCTTTTTCCCCTCGTGCATTCATCCAAAAGGAAAAAAGGGAAGCTCGGAAAGCGGGGTTGAAGGACAGACAAGCCGATGGGAAGAGAACGGTTTCGCGGCCCACTTCAGACAAACCCTTGCGCGTTCCATCTTCTTTCTTTTTTTTGGGGGGAAGGGGAGGGGGGGGGAGCGAGTCGTGCAGAGGAAACCCAACATCAATATCGAACGGCATAATATTCAAAACGGCGATACACAAGTCATCAGAGGGTCAGAGCGGGGATTTGAGGGGGGGAACGTAGACGGGGGGCAGAGAAGGTGCGGGAATGGCGACCTCCATTGAGCAAGCAACACAACCAAAAGGCATCGTAAAGTTCAGAGCAAAAACGATGGGATGGGGAACGAAGCAAGAAAAGAGAAAAAATGGGGCAGACGGTGTCAGGGCATGTTTCCTTCACTCTCCTCTCTCACCTCCCCCTTCGTTTCCGAGGTTTTCACTCTTCTCAGGCGTAGGTGCACCTGTTTGAATGCGAACCGTGAATCGAGAGCATGCACTTGTCCTGCGGCGTCACGCTGTACGTGGGAGTTCCGCTGCAATCACCGGTTGTGTACGTGCGCAGAACGATCTGGTCCACACCGCACTGCATGATAACGGAGCCTCCTTCCCGCCCTTTGTGGCACTCGTTCACTGGAATTCGCGTCTCCTTACAATCTTTGCTACATTGATAGTCCATGCACGTTCTCTGATCCACCACCATCGTGCCCGGGGCCAATGTAGTCGTCGTGGGAGGGGCATGGGTGCTACCGGAGACCTTCGCGGACACGGGGTACTCCTGGATCAGGCACTCGTTCGTACCCTTGCGCACACGCACGTAGCCGTCCTCACCCCAGCCGGTGCCCCACGAGTTCTTGATTACCCAGTACGGGATCTCAGCGCTCGTGTTGTACCCCACGAGCAGCACGCCGTGGTTCAGCTGCTGGCCCCCGCACGCCGTCAACACGCCGCTGTGGTACGACATAAACGCGTTCGCGTCCACCGCGATCGCGATGGGCCCGTTCTCCGCGAGCCACGCCGCCATCACGCCCTCATCGCTGTCGATCGTCACGTGGCCGTCAATAGACGCACCCACAACGCGGCCGCTGTCGTCCCCACACGCGGGCGTCGACCCGGTGCTGGACGCGTAGGGGAAGCTCTCCTCCGTGTACACGTTGCCGTTCGCGTTGTCTAGCAGCCAGTCGTACGCCTGCAGCATCAAGCCTCCACTGCACCCCTGGTCCACATCGTCGCAGCTCACAAGCTGCTGCTCAGACAGGCGCACAAGCGGGTGCCCGCCAAGGTACCACTGGGACTCGATGTTGCCGATCGTCGAGAACGCCCAGCACGAGCCGCACGAGCCCTGGTCCTTCACAGGCGACACCGCACCCTCCGCGCGCCAGTCCTTCGCCACGGGCGCCTGCGTCCGGTCAGCCGTCACCTTGCGGTAGTGCTGGCTCGCGAATAGCTTCGCAGCCGTGAAGTAGCCAGCGCCGTTGAGGTAGCGGCTGCGGAATTCCGCCTCTGACAGGTCGAAGAACTTCGTCACCCCGAACTTCGCGTGCGGGTTCTTCGCCTGGTGCTCCCGCATCCGCTCCAGGTTCCGATGGAAGTTCAGCAGGCGCTGCTCCTCCTCCGCCGCCGTCGCGTACGCGCGCCGGTACGCCTGTTTGAACTCCTCGAACAGCCCAGTCACAGGCGCGTCCACGTGCAGCGCCTGCACCGACACGCTCGCCACCGCCAGCAGCAGGCACGCCACGGCGGCAGCAGCAACCAACAGCGCCCTCGACGAGGCCATCGCAATCGGCGGAATCGACGGCGCTCCTTACCTGCGCGGCGCCACAACCTCAGCAGTGCGCTGGAAGCGGGGGGAGGGAGGAATGCGCGGAGAAGAGAATGAAATGAAAATCAAACACGTGAAGGTAGGACGCAAGGAAGCAAAGCGCACAGCTCAAGGCAAAGAAGCAAGAGATACGGAGCTGGGGCGGGGAGATGCCGTGCAACCATGGAGTGCCGCCGCACAGCGTCGTGCAGGGATAAGGGCAGAAGGAGCGAGAGGAGAGGAGGAGAGCGAGGGAGGAGGAGTACGGAGAGAGAGTTCGTGTGTGGAGTGCGAGCGAGAGCAACGTGGGAGAGCGCACCTCTCCTTTCACACGCTCGCAGTGGTGGCGCCGCAGCCGCTACCCACTTCGCACGTCCGGGACGACCAGCCCCCGTGGCACGACCCGAAACCTGCAGCGGAGGTACAAGAGTGAGAGGAGGGAGAGGGGGAGAGCCAGAACTGTATCATGGCAGAGCAGTCGGTGCGCGTGGTAATGGAGGGAAGAGCAACGGAAGAGGAGCTAGGAGGAGCGATACCACCTGCCCCTTCCCTCTCCTCCTCCAGTGCGCTCACCTGTGACGGGGTGGATGGGAATTTCTATCTGCATGGGGATTGGTAGGTATTCGAACGTGCGTACGTTTCTGCGTGTGTGGGAGACCCTCCGCGCTGCCCATGTCCCTGTTACCCATTCGAAACCCCGAAGATGTCCGTCGCGCTCGAGTCAGTTCCGCATTGCCTCCTCACGGCCACTACCCTCTCGACACTTCCCCCACCCCCACACATCCACTTCTGAACCAACGGAGGGACGGCGAGCCGGCGAACAACACGAACTCCTTCGTGGGTGAAATCAGAAGGAAGGAAGTCAGAAGCGACCAAGATGGCAGGAGCGGGGTAGAGATGTGCGCTGGCGAAGAGAGGCAGAGCAAAGGAAGGACAGAGAAAAAAGAAGTCACGGAGAAATCGCCATCGCGGCTACCCAAAGCGCTGTAGGAAAGATGGCCAGTGAAGTTGCACGAAGATTCTGGATAGACATACAAATCTTTTTTCCCACAAGAACCTTGATCGTTCAGCACTGCCTTGATTTCCGTCTTTTCTGGTGCCACTTTTCTCGGGGAGTGGCTCACTCTGATGCGGCATCCCTGTGCAGTTGTTGGACTTTTTTAATGAAGGCAGCACACCACTGTTGATGACGCTCCAGCAGCAGACCATCATCCGGAACGGATTCTGGCTCGTCTGTCACGCTGGGTGGGGAGTCCTCTGCAGGGCTCGGAGCAGCGGCGCCTCTCTCCTCAGCCCGTTCCTTTTGTATCTGCACCCACTGCCGATAGCGACGTTCTTGACGTTTCCGGAGGCCCACCCAAGTCTGTGGTGGGCATTCGCGCGCGCACCGCTGCACAAGCGAACAGTTGCGTGGGAAGGACAGAGCGAGTCCCACCGCAAGAACGCCTTTAGCAACTGCCTCAGGATTGTAGCCACCCTCCAGAACCACCACCAACCCCGTCGTGCGACCCTCACTCCGACACCATTCCTTCAGTCTTGACATAACCGACGCGAAACCGCCTTCCACCGCCATTTTTCCGAGGGGATCTCCCAACGCCGCATCGAAGCCCAATGACACCATCACCAGGTCCGGCCGAAACTGCACCAGTCGTGGGAAAAAAATATCTTCCGTGACACTGTTCCACAAGTAGTCAGAGATCACCTGCTCACACGCGGACGGCGACTGCGCATGCGTGTTCACCGCAACGTTACACAGGCACCCCTTGGCAGGGCTGTGGCAGTGGTAGCCACCAGAACCGCCTCCCACATACGCGGTGTCACCGCGAGGGTCGAATGGGTAAAAGCCTCCGGCATCGTACCGGTGCAGAGAGAGATAGAGCAAGGAGTCTGGATCGGCGACGTCCTCGACGTAGGAAGCCGTGCCTTCCCCAAAGTGGACATCCAGGTCGAGAATGGCGATTCGTGGAACGCCCGACGGCAGAACAGATGGGCAATTCCCACGAAGGTGCTGCACCGCCACGGCAACGTTGTTGACGAGACAGAATCCACTCGGCTGCGAAGCGGTGCAATGGTGCCCTGGGGGTCGTACGAGACAAAAGGCGATGAGGGGAGAGGAACAAGCGATCGAGGCACCGTTCTCCTGTGATCGATGTGCCGCCACCGCTTGAAGTACCTCGACACTTGCGTCGATCACAGCACCAAGGGAGAGGCGCGCTGCAATGCTACTCGTCCCGGCATTACAGTACACATCACTCTTCAAGTCTCTCAGGATGGAACCTTTCTCCACGAATTCCCCATACACGTTGGCATCGTGGAAGGCACTCACCTCGTTAATGGTGGCGAGGCGGGCAGGAATCCACTTGGACCTGTTTGCTGCACTTCGTGTTGGTACTGTTTGTTCGTTTGTGATGCCCACGCTGCCGTCTATGTTGGCATTGATTGGTATGAGCAGCTCCGAAGGCAGAAAATCGCATGCGCGCTCACTAAGTCGGAGGGCTTCAATAGCCCGTTGTAGGCGGTGTGGAGTCTCGGGAGATCGATTGTCGAAAGGTCGATGAAGCAGCATGCGAGTATCGAAGCACCAACCCACCGGAACGTCCATGGGCTCCGCGGTGTCAGCGCACGGCACCTCCGAAGGCGGCGGCACCTCGCTCTTTTCCGGCGCTGCGGAAGTGGTGTGACTACATTTGGAGACGCCTCCCGAGATGAAATAGACACCCTTGTCGACAAGCCCTCCCATCAGCGTCAGTTCTTGATCATCAACCAGACACAAATCCGTCGTTAACAGATCACAGGGCGGCGCTGCGCGTAGCCCAACGCGACCCGCCACTACCTCTAAAGGTTCAGTCAGCTCCCCTTTTTTTATGCGTGCTGTTGTTTCCAGCTGCGGCGCTTTAAAGCGTCTAACAGTAACGTTGCCACTCAGCCCCGGCCGAGCAAAACGCCTTGGAGGCATGCGTTACACTTCTCATCTGAAACACACATGCGAGAGAGAAGGAAGAAAGAGAGGGCGCCTATAGACAGAGAAGATTTCTTACATTAGGTTGGGCGGAACTTCATTGCGGAGGGCCCCGAGCTGTCTCGCGATATTTGAGAAGAGGGCACCCGGTGATGTCCGTCTGTGCGTTAATAGTGTGCTTCTCCAACTGGCTCCGTAGGGAATGGAGAAATACAACAGCTCTTTTTTTTTCTGAGCCTGGCACATGCGGTTGCGCAACAGTTGAAGGCAAGTCAAAGGATGAAAGAGCTTCGTTCTTTTCTGGCAGTCAGAGTACGCCTGTAATAGCAGACGGGAGAGGAGGTTGGAAAGCGGAATCGACTTGGCACACAGCAGCTTTTTGCCGCTTGAACAGAACGATTTGCCGTAGAGCCCATTCTGAGCCCAGAGGTCCATCGAAAGGCGGTCGAAACCACTTACGATTTGAGGGCTCGCAGGTCCATTGCTCGTGTTGTAGTACCTCGCTGTGGGTCACTGATGGCAGAATACCGGCCCCGCAAAGCTCTGCAAATTGCAGGTCGTTCTCGTCATCGAAAAGCGCAACCGTTTGATCTAGACGGAAACGCTCATGGCCAGCTCGCGTCCGATTGACTTTCCTATCCACCGTGTTTGCCTTTTCCAAGACACGCAGCATCACACCCCGTTTCCCTCCTCCGCGGGCGTTGACCTGCCCTTTTCCGAGATTGACAAAAAACTCGACGCCATACTTTTCATTGTAAACCTCCCGAAATCTGGAAACAATGAAGCGCTCAGCCTCGACAGCGTTGTCAAATATACGCGGATATGTGGAGGCTACATCGGTGCCGCTAGGTAAGTTCTGGCGAAGGCATGGACTCTTCCGGATGTCGATCAAAAACGAAGTGTCGTAATGCTCATGATCGGTTTCGAACCCCTCATCCCTGAGTTCGGCCTCCAAATCCCACATGGTTGCGTTGCCCTTTCGCATGCGCTGGTTTTCATCTCGAGGGCTGATGACTTCAAAACCCGTTATATTATTAAATTGATTCGTCCACTCATCATCCATGGGAACGTCAACCGCTTTGGAAGGGAAAAAAATATCATCTGGAGACTCTGCTTTGTCAACAGCCCTCCTGACTTGGCGGTCGGAGAACCATCCATCGGTATCTCGCAGACGGCACCACAATTTTCCGCCGCCCTCACATGCCTCGAATGCAGTTTGCGGGAGTGCGCCTCCACATCTTCGCCGAAGAAAAGTGCTTGTTCGTGCGCCTGTGATGAGACAACAAACAACTGGAGTACAATTGAGCGCCGATTGCGACGTGGCGTACGAAGCCACCGTCATACCGCGGTAAAGATTCTCTGTACGCTGCAGCAGCTCCATGAGTAGAATTGTGTCCTCGGAAATGAGTGCGCCAGAGAGAGAGAGATTATAAAGCTCATAGAACCTTTGTATCTTCCCCGTTTCAATGTGTCTCCAAAACTGGAAGGGTATGCCTCTGAAGCGCTCAGTACGATAGCTCTCGGGATAGCAGTCCCATAGGAGTAGCTTTATTTCGTCGCCATCCTCTTCATCGATACCCCTGTATGATCCGGGAGGCTCGTTAAAAAGTTCATATCCAAGAGCGGTGAGAGTTTTCGCGTAGTGCACAAGAGTACCATCAAGATCAGAAAAGACTGCAGTGATATCGGTAACAACAGACGCAAGAGCCGAACTTTTGGAACTTGGCATAGCTGCTGAGCTTCTACGATCGCAAAGGTGCCGGCAACACGATTAGAAATACAAAGAAAGGTAGCAGGGAGCAAATTGAATGTAAATGGAGAGGATTGAAACATTATGATGATTGACTGCCGGTGAAGCCCGCAGCTAAGGAACCATCGAACATGTTCACTCTTTTTCTTCACCATGTTGACTTATGTGTCGTATTTAATCTTGCGCCGCAGAACGAAAGAGGAATCCAGCGGCGCCTCATTCGACCTCGCTGATCACTTCCTCCAATTTGGTTTGAATTACAAAGGTACCATCTCAGATGATAAAGTGGAAAGAGCAAGCATATGTAAATTGTGTGCCCTTGGAGTAAAACGAAAAGCAACCGAAAGCAGAACATCACAGCTCACAAAACACTTTCCTTTCGCACACTAAGCAGCCTAAATGTATCACAGAGGCATTTGAAAAATATCAGTGGAAAGTGGTGCAAAGCGTTTTCTGGATTCGTTCCAGTCCGGTAGAACATGAGGATCAAAATCCTCGCGTTGGGCTGGCAAAATGCCGTATGATGACATCTGATCATCATCAATGTGGTGATCAACAAAGAGAATTTCGTGCTCACACCCGCCATGAGGTATCACTAGGGCAGGGTCAGCAAATGTACTGATTGTAGCAACATTGCCCACACTTTTGGTAACATCCACACTTTTTTCGGATACAAAGTGTTCGAAGGAATTTTGATATACATTTTGTGGAAGGGCCTTAACGATACTATCTCGACTCTCAGTTTCTTCCATCCCTGAGCAGTTTTGTGGATGGCTGGTGGGCATCATCGAAGTGCTGTCCGATAGCTTCTTCGGTGACCTTACCAAAATTTCCTCGAGGCGCACTGCGACGTCTGCCAGTCCTTTAGCATGCAAAGCCCAATCACGATCGGCGGTGGCGTGATGTATCTTAGCTAATTCTTCAGGACTATTTTCTCTCTTTTGTATCACCTTCATGGACGAAGAATGTGCCCTCTGGCAAAAAGGAACCCCAACGTCATCCCCGAGGAGTGAATGGGTGGAGGCAGGAATTGTTTGGTACAATGATGTTGCTAAAGCGGCGTCCACATGATACCCATTCTCCTTCTTATCTAGCTCAAGAGCTCTTTGTAATAAGAAGCCACGGCTAGTTTTCGTGGACTGTGAACGATACCTTCTTCGCATCGCGCTTGCTGTAAGTTGGTCTGTAACCCTGAATGGAATAACAGCTCCGCTATTGTGTACACGTGGAGAAAGAGACTGAGACGAAAATCTTGAAAAAGGACCTCCGGTGCATCCTCCTACTTGCGAAACACTTCTGGTGCTGGAAGATGGAGCACATACTGCACACCTGTTTGAGGACGAGAGAGGACTGTTGCGAAATTCAGTTTGCGAAAGATGTTCTTCGTGAGTTGCCTCAGGAACCATGCTCTCTAAACTGAGCTGAGCTCCCATGCGCGAATTCCATTCCTCCCATCTTCGCAGAATAACCTCCTCTCCATCTTGAGCTTCCCCCATTGTGATACCTTGTAGTCTTTTATAAGCAGCAGTTGTTGTTTTCGTGGTCAAGAAGTCTTCCACTGTGATCGGTAGTCTCTTTCCTAGACTGCTTGGCAACCCACCTGTAGATCGCTGGCCAGCTACGTAGATTTGGTCATCAATATCAAGCTCCGCGTAGTCGCGTCCTTTACGGTTTGCATTTAAGGATGCCTCAGAGCCACTTGCGGGGACCACTGCTCGGGAGCCACTCGCTCGTGATGGGCGCTGCTTCGGCCCATCTCGATTTCGGGAAGTGAGTTTTGTGTGGCGCATCGGCTCAACTGCAAAAATCCCCGGTGGGAAGTCATCCAGGCGAGCATGGAGAACTAGCTTAAAAGAGGTAAGATGGAGCAGAACATATGAAACGGAGTCGAAGTATCCAGAATCGAGGCGAACACAGGATTACCAACCCCACCTTCGATGAACATAAACTTTTAAGACATTGAGGACCCGTAATGCCAGCCCGATGCTTCCAGAGGGCGATACATTCATGTGCTCAAGAAGCTGCAAGCGCTAAATTCCCTAATTTTCCTAGAAGAAGTAAGAAAGCTTCTTCGATGAAAATTCATTATATAGCGTTTTCATACACGAAGAAGAAATGGGTTATAGTCGCACTCGAAATGGCTTGCTAGTTTGTTCTGTGTTCAGCGAACGAAAATCAACCTCTTCTCTACAGATCAACAAAGGGATCCCCATCATCGTACTGTTAAAAACCACCCTTGAGGAGAAAATGTTGAAATGAAAAGACTCCAACAGCAATTTGGACTTCCACTGTTGGTAAACATATACATAAACTTGCACCCAGGATTAGATAACTTTGTCTTCTGCTTCTTAACTTCGAACTAACTCTTCATGACTCGTGTATTTTTAAAACTCCTCATTAGATCCACTTCTTTACCACCGAGTCCCAGTCACGAGCATCTCAGTAAAGCACGTACGATTCGAAGCTTTGAAGTGTGGTGAAGATCGCAATAATCAACTTGAAGATATGTTACCAAATCAGGATGCAACTCTTCCCATCCCCTTACCCACTGTAAAGACTTCGTCTCCGAGTGATGACTGTTGCGTGATTTTGATGGTGTCTTTCTCTATCCAGCAATGCTGAGAGTTAAACCTCAGCAAACCTTTTTAAGTAGTATTGCTCACGCCCGGTGCTTACCGCCTGACAAAGACACGTAAGGAAAATACCAAAACTGAAAAGTCGGTCCGTTACCCACAAGTCGGACATTCGAAAGCACTGAGGAGATCATCAAACGTCGGTAAATCGAGGAGTGGGCGTTCCATTCCCTCTTTCCGTCTTCGAACCACAAGCCACCCCAGCCAATGGTCCTCCGTCACGGAGCAGCCAGACGTCGGCATCTCCTCACTAAAGCTCCAAATACAAAGGCACACACCCGTGAAGCGGCAGCTACCCTAAAATGTCATCTAAACATCACCTACCTGGTCACCCATGTTGTTAAGTGATGCGCCAGTTTTCATTCTCTGTGGTGCGTTACTGCGAAGCTTAAGATCGCCTCTACATTCAGTAACAGATATTAAAATCAAATTGTTCCGAGCACCGATAAGTGAAAAATTATCACCCTTCAAGGAAAGACTATCCTTTCGACTTACCAGAAGTCCAAATCCTCCTGCTATTCAGGACGCAGGCGAACAGACTTGCTCCGGTTTCTCACCCCCCACGCCTTCTACTGCTACTTCTGCAATTATCAGTTCCGAATCACCGCGATGTGCCTCCCGTCTCCCCCTTCGAAGAAATCCCTTTAGCGTTGCAACGTAGATTCCATCACCCGCGCCTCACCTCCCCGGGTGCATTTCCTAATATGCTCTACATGTGGAAAGGTTCGGTTTAGCCGGCAGAAGACCATGTCACGGCAGCGCACCCTTTAGCAATACACGACAAGAATTCAGAAAACACCGCAGTTCCCAGAATATAAATTTTATTCTCGTGCTGTTTAAGGGCAGCCTCAATTTTAACAGAACCCCGCAACCCATACTCGCCCAGGTGGCTCCCACAGCTGCTGCCTCGATCAGCACCGATTCTATGAAACCAAGTTGTGTTCCAAATCATGATGGACTAGACACGTGCAGAGGGCGACCGGGGACTTTTTAAAGCGGTATCAAAACCTCTCTCCAGCATAGCTCCGGTTATTTTCGTCATGCTGACAGGTTTAGCGCTGCTTTGATCATCCACGGTGAGCACATCCAACAAAGTGCGAACAGCTTTGAATCGAGTTGTGCTTTACCTGACCATTCCCCCCCCCCGCCCCGACCGTTTCCAATGAAGGCCTAACAGACCCTAAAACACCCTTTGACATACAGCACACCGGCTCGAGAATGGAAGGGGACAACGCAGTGGACGGAAATGTTAACTTTTGGACTTGTGTCGGGGTCGGAAAGCTGCTGCGGAAGCCTGCGCAGTGCATCGTCGGTTCAAGCCGTTCTTCCTGATGAAAAAAAACGGTAAATTTGCCCGAGCGTGCGGAGACAGAGGCGTAATCGCAAACAGCGGATGGTAAAGCAGGCAGAACGCTTCTATTTTGGTCCAAACCCTGCGAACCAGAGCAGAAGTAGACCACGGGAAACACCCGTAAGCGAAAACGTATCCCCACGCAAATCTAATATACGAATGACAAAAAATGAAGTAAGCAGACGCCAGCGCCCCCCCCCCCCCCCCAGAAGGTGCTCCACGGATGTTATGTGGAGGGCCTCAAGGCCGAGTACCGGAAGCCCACCAGGCCAGCCTTGTCTTCGGCGATTATATGGAACCCTCTGGAAATAAGGGAGAGCCAGGGGTCTCTGGTATAAATGAAAGGGGCTGCGGGGGCCTCAGCGGCAACGGTCGTGATGGAATGTCCACTTTGGGAGGGGCCACTTGCAAGTACCAGGTGACCGCCCTAATGGCGTGGAACCACATGCATCGTCCACACCGCAAGTCCATTGATTCTGCGATATATCTCTCGGAAATTATGAGGGAAAGTCTCACGGAAGACCTGGATTAAGATCCTCTCTTCATCAAATATGAACCCACTCCTTCTGCATGGAAAGGAAGGCCAACTGTCCTGATGCAACCGGTAGCTGGGAGATTCCAGGAAAGACCGTAGGGTTTCAAGGAATGCACACGCAGTGCCTCACATCAGCATTTAAGCATGTGATCCATGCGGTGCGCGAAGGACCTGTCGACATGGCCTGTCTCACCAGAATTACGACCCTGCATGAGCTTTTCCGTTTATTGAGGACTAACTTCAAGGGAAGAGTGGGAGAGAAAGGACGCAAGCTGGCTGGCACTCGGGGTCGACATGCCGGGGGCCGCGCGCCCCCCATATGCCCACACCAGCATCGCACCCCCCAACCGCCACGTGGCGCTGGGGACATTCCTTTACAATTCGACGCAGCTTTGAAGGGCTAAAAGTCGCACCCTGAAAAAGGGATTGCACGGTGGAATGCGGGCTATCCCAAATGCCACCGTCCTGTGTGAGAAGGTGTCGCTGTGGAGTGAATATGGAGAAAAGAGAGAAAGTATCGTCGGTGGAGAGTAGTGCAAAAGTGAACCCGCTGTGAAGACACAATTAGACACGCGACTACATCCGCTACCGCTTGCGTGGCCTCTATTCCAGGCCGCCATACTATCAGCATCCAGTCACGTGTGGGACTTCACATTGCCTTCTTTTGCTGCGTCTATTTCTTATGGCTTAGAACCGGCACTCCGGCGGCCATGTGCGCGCACACCCGCACACCGCGGGACGGAAGGAACTGGTCGGAGGCATGTCAAAATAACATGCTGGAGAAACAAAAGAAATCATATACAAAAAGGAGAGGCGTCTGGGTGAATGGTACCAGAACAACGAGCAATGCACAGGTGACACAGTCTGCGGTACTCGGGCATTCAGCTTCAATGTAGAACAGGTTCCACGTACCTTCAGGGTCACCTCTCGGCCAAAACATAAAAAAAGAATCAACAAAGAGAAACACACAATCACAAAATAGGAATACACTCCTCGTGTGACCAGAGACTACGAGTAGGGAGACCATGTCATCCCCATCGCGTCGCCACCCTCTGCCCGCTACCGCACAAGCTCCTCATTGAACCAAGCTGGGCGACTGAAAAGAGCCTCCACCTTACCGTTTTTCCCTTTCCCCCATTCTCGAAAAAAAAAACGTCCCGTGAAGAGATCACTGTTACAGGAACAACAAATGCTCCGACAGACCACGCAGTGGTTAGACTTTCGCATAACACATTCAAAGATGGGTGGGTGAGAAAACAAAAAGAAATGAGTCCAAGCCTTTCGGCTAATCTTCTGGATTTATATACTACGTTGTGTGGACAAGGCGGGAAGGGAATCAATCAGACTGGTGGGTAGGGAGGGATAAGAGGGAGAGAAGAAGCAAAGATGTAGGGCAGATGAAATTAGAACCAAACAGCGGACCAGGAGAAATAGGTGTGCCTTCGTCCTGTTGTCAATCATCACCCCCCCCCCCTCAATCAAGTCCACATACATCAAACATTACCAACAAGCAGACAAGTCCTCAAATACGATTAAGGGGATCGTGCCATTTCATTGTCTCCGTCCATTTTCCTGTGCATTGGCAATCAAAGCCCCAAGGGAGCACCAGGAACATTAGAAGCCGCCTACCACAAACACCGTGGAAATAAAGGTACTGACAGCTAGAGCATCCGACCGGAACTTGCATGGAAGGCGCTGAAACCGACAAATACACTTCGAACATCACTGGACCGACGGCACCAGGTAGAGCAAACTTTCGCACAACGCATTTTGCATGGCGAGTGCCCTGTATGCCAGCAGCCGGTGGAAGCGAGGGGCTCTGAAAAAGGAGAGAATATGGGTAGAAAAAAGGTAATAGCTTTTCAAGTAAAGGAGGCTCGGACGTGGTTTGAACAAGCGGTGTTCAACTGCTGGAGGTCACGGTGCCTTCTCTGGAGAAATCCATCTTCACAGTCTCCAATAGCAAAGAATACAGGAAAAATAATGGACCAGTCAATTTTTTCCCCCTCCTGCATGTCGCTTCTTCTGTAGAACATTTAATTTTACGATCTCCACCAACTATGGGGAACCTGCAAAACGCTCCTCCACACACTCAGTCGCCAGCACCAATCTCACGGTTGAGACTTCCTATGCTCGCTTGAGAAGATGCGTGCATCTTTCCAGAGAATCACCGGGTGAGAGGATAGATATGGGCGAGAAGGAGCATTTCGTAACCTTAGAAGGATGCGCAGGTAAGATATGGACACGATATCCACCATTAGGCTGACGTAAAGATGCCCATATGATCACAGGCCGCCCTGGCCACTGGCCAAACCCGGACCTGTTCCCCGATATCAAGTCATGAGAAGTGGGGATTAATCCTTTGTGCTGACTTCCCCACACATCAGACGCTTAGTCCTGCCACCCCCTAGCTGATGTGTATTCGTGCAAGTTCATGGTGAACGACGGCTCCTCTCTTTTGTCATGGATACAATGGATGGACTTGGTCCCCTGAAACTTTCGAGTGCCTACTTACCACTTTGTGAGGAGAGGTCGGAATCTTTGAGCTCAGTTCCGAAACCCAGACCATGCCAACAGTAGGTTCTCTCCTTTGAGTTTACTCCTTTTGCTTTTTCCCTTTTCTTCCCCCTCTCTGATGATGCCCGCCACCTCAGCGTGGCATTAGGGACTAGTACCCACTACGTGGGTGAACCAAGCGCCTGTATCTTATAAGCCGCGGTGGGGATGCAAGACCTGGTGCGGCAATCAGGTCCCAGCTGGCGTTCCGCTACAGCAACCTGCAGCGAGACATACGGTTGAACCAGCTTACCAGGACCCGTGCAAACGGGTTGATATCTGTATACCCTATCCTACTGATCAGTTGCTGCTACTGCGTTGCAGGAATGTCGCGCGCAATCCTGGGCCGAATTTAACATACATCCAGTGGAACTGCAATAGGTTGAGCACAGACAAGAAACTTGGGCTTTCACATTTTCTGGTGTCGAGTGACGCTCATATCTGCATTTTCCAAAAGACGCATTTCTCTTCCATGGATTGTTTTCCATTTTATATGACCGGATACCGACACGTTGGCGTCGCACGGACAGAAAGGTTAGGTGGGGATGTATCTGTGCTAATCCTAAGGGATTGCGATACACCGTAGCGTGTCCTGCTATCCTCAAGGAAGTAGTCGAAGCTCTGGGCGGCGACCCTTCTCCTGTGGTGACCCCACTGGGGGGCTACACATGGTGTCCGGATACATGCCACCCGGCACGCGGTCGACACGCGATGCTCTCCGTGAAGTGATGTTTCCCTCTGATCATTGGCGTGGGCATGAATTCACACAACGTCATATGGGACGCGAGAAGCCAACCCGACAGGGCTGGTGCCATCGTGCTCAACTAGATGGGCGACAACGCGCTCACATGTGCAAACAACAATCAATTATCCACGTGGCGTAGTCCCGATGGGCACGCGGCCCCCTCCTCGGATGTCACTCCGGAAAGGATATGCTTTATCAGTGATTGGCAGGTGGGCGATACGGCCCCCAGTGACCATAGCGCCATTCTTTTCACGGCTCGGTTTGAGCAGGGGCACACTCCAATGACGAGTATCGCTACGAAGGCGAAATGTCACGCCTTCGGGAAAGCCGACGGGAGGAGGTACCGGATCGCCGTCTCCAAGGCCGTAAAGAACCGCCAGTAAACGGCTCGAATTAAGCCAAGTAAGCGTGCCAAGACGCATCCGACATACGCAGATGATAGTGCAACAGCAGAAGCAACACGCCTGCAGAAACAAAAAACAATTCACCACCCCTACACTGTTTATCCCCACAACGCACCCTAAATATTAGAAAGAACCCCTAAAGGATGCCGTAACTTTCATAACACAAGTCATAGCACCATTGGTGGGGCCTTGCCGTCGGGCTCTGAAAAATTCAGGCCCTTCTGGACGAAAAAGCTCGTGCGACTATAGTGTCACGGCGCTATGTGTGCTTTGCCGTTTATCGAAG